>PVHX01002341.1:0-89092 GCA_004024805.1 Geosciurus inauris
AAGAGGAGGGGGGAGGGGGGTAGGAGAGAAGAAAGAGGGAAGAAAAGAGAAGAAAAAGGAAGGGGGAGAGCAACAGAGAAAGAGAGCAGGAGAAAGGGAGGGAGAGAGGAAGAGAAAGGAAAAAAGGAAGGAAGTGAGGGAGGAGAGGAGGGAAGGGAGAGAGAGAAAGAAATTTTCCCAACTAGATTGGGGCAATTGCATCTCTTGGCCAGTGGGAAAGGGTCTTGCAACAATGAAACACTTTTGAGACATGACAACATTTTACTGCAGTTCCATCTCTGTCTCTTGGCAAGTCCTGAGCCGGAGAAGGAACTGGAAAAGAGAGGCAAATTCCATAGCAGGGAGACTCGAGATGATATGTTGTTCTTTTTTTTTTTTTTTATACTTTTTGCTTGATTGAGATACAGATAATTCTGTGGCAACCTTTTCATCTTCTAAGACTTTTATTGGTTTGGTCCAGTTAATATCTAAACTGCCTAGGATGAAGTCTGGGGCTGGGGTGGCTCCGTGGTATAGCTCTTGCCTAGTATGTGACACACCGGGTTCCAGCCCCAGCACCAGCCCCACAACAACCAACCAACCAACCAACCAACCAACCAACCAACCAACCAACCAACCTGCAAACAAGATAAAGTCTCAAGTCCCCACAGCCTAAGAAGCCAGAGGAAGCAGACCATCCAGAAAGTCCTGTGGGTCACACACTGACACTTCAAAAAGTGTGGATTCAAGTCGAGCTTCGAGACAGGAAGGCGGAGTGGGTCCGTTTGTTCAAAACCCAAGGGATGATGTAATTTCATTCAATCATAAAAGCACGAAGCACTACGTGCCACGAGAATGGACCTCAAAAACACCATGCTAAATCAAAGTAGCCGGTCACAAGGAGCTCACAGGTGATAGGACTACACGATAGGAAACGTCCACAACAGGTGAAAGCGGTAGTGACAGAGAGTGGCTGAGTGAGTGCGGGGTGGGGGGGCTGGGAAGGGAAGGGAGGAACATCAGGCTCCAGGCTGGGTGATGGAAAGCCTTTGAAGGGAGGCGGGTTATGGTGCAGGGTGCTGTGGGTGGGAAGGCCACTCACCTGCACACTGTAAAATGCTTACAAGGGCAAACTCAGGCTGGAGGTGCAGCTCAGGACTGGCATGCATGCTCAGCAAGCTCAGTGCTCTGGTTTCACCCCCAGCACTGTAACAAACAAACAAACAAGCAAAACAACATCAAGACCAATTCTACATTATGTGTATTTTACCACAATATAAAAATTGAAGAAAAGTAAAATCCCAATGGAGTTCAAAAGAGCAAGAAATGGAGATTTTTAAGAATCAGAGAAGCCAGGAGCAGTGTGGTGCACCTGGGATCCTAGCTACTTGGGAGGCTGAGGCAGGAGAATCACTTGATTCTGTCCAGGAGTTCAAGGCTAACCTGGGCAACATAGTGAGACCTCATTTCTAAAAAAAACGAAAATAAGTAAGAGAGCTCTGTGGAAATGTTGCAATATACCATTAAGGGAGCAGAACAGGTAGACAACACATGATGTAAGTTAAAATGCCCATTTCCTTACACCAATTTCATACCCTGCCTTTATATCCCCAAAGTTCCAAAACAGGAACACGAAGTCCATGAAGAAAATGTAAGAGAATATTGCATGTTGTTATACTAACTTGTCCATGCAAATCATACAGGTGCCGTCAGAGAAGAAAGAAAAGATACAAAGCAAAGAAAATTTAAAAATATTTGAATTGATTGGGTATTTTGAGAAGAATGTGAAGGTCTCCACATTTCTTGGGAAAAGGGTATTTAGGTTATTGTTATGTTTGATGCCATAAATATTTCTGTGGATGCTGCTTTTGACATGCATAGGAGTGGATCTGTGCAGCCTAATACATGGTTAATGCCATTGAAGCCAGTGATGTAGGGAGCCTGCGGTCTCACAGCTTCCATGTAGTGTCACCAGTTTTCCCGAAGGCTGGGAACTCTGGTATTTCTTTAATTATGAAGATGACTGTGCATCATTTTACATATTTAAATGCTTTTACATTTTTTTTGTAGTTGGTTCCTGTGAGCTGCCTATTCTTTTTTTTTTTGCCATTTTAATTTTGATAAATAAGGGTTTTTTTTGTTTTCTCACTGAAGAAACTGATCATTGTGCCATTTGTGTTATTTAACATAATACAATACACGACCTTTATCCGCTTCTTTGGTTGCATTTAAAATTTTTTTTTAAAATTTTATTTTATTGGTTCTTCTTAGTTATACATGACAGTAGAATACATTTTGATAAAATTATACAAGTGTAGGATGTATCTTATTCTAATTAGTGCATTTTTTCACTTTGAAAAATCTGTCTTTTGAGTTGATATGTGGAGAGTTTTTGGGACTATTCATATAATCTTAATTTTCACATAGCCATATTTGTTATTTTAAAATTTTAAATTGGGGATTTATGTCTTAGGAAAACCTTTCCCACTCTGAAATTATAAAGTAAAATTTCCCCGTGGTGGAGTCCTACAGGTCTCATGTTCGAAGTGTCCTAGAGCTGCTGACATGTCTTGTGTCCTTGAATCAGTTCTACAGTAACCTCTGAGAGTAGTTATGTACCCCTGGCCCAGCGTTCAGCTGATCTGGATGTTGTATCCTTTTAATCTTCTGTCTGGTACTATGAGGAAATAATAATAATAGTAATTATCATTATTATCAGTCAGCTGTTGATCCTGGGGTTTTGTGAGACTACTCAACAGGAGTGAGATCAACAGGCAGATTCCTCCATCCTCTCTCTTACATGAATCATCCTAAAATCAGGTTTCTGTGACAACACTGGGATCAGGAGTTACATTTGCTTTCCTGCCATAGGCAATGGAAAGTGGCTCCATCCAGGGAGACTGGACCACAGAAACCTGCCATAGAAAGATGCTCAGAGTGTGGGGATGGTGTCGCTCCAAGTCCTCCCTGAAGCACAGAAGAAAGAATTGGGTGCCTGTATCCACAGGCTATGAAACACTCTGTCCCTCGTTAGACATACATTCAGGGCACAGACTGCTTTAATGTCAGAAAGAATTTAATCTGTCAAAAACAAACGAAAAGCCCCCCAAACCAATAGCTTTTTTCAAAACTTCTTTTTTTTTAAAACTTCTAATTTTAGCATGACATCAGATGTCCAGAAAAGTTGTATGGGTTTCATTTGCACACACGTCACCAGATCCGCCAGTATTTTATCATTCTGCTCTGTGTTCTCTCTCTCTTCACCCTCTCAGTTTTTCCCTGAGCCATTTGAGAGTAAGTTGCAGACATTACACCTCTTTATCCCAACATCGTATTTATTTCTTAAAACCAGGGATATTGTCTTACATATCCTCATCCAGTGATCCAAATTAATATTGCTACATGCTATTATCTGAATGACAGATGTTTGGGGGTCATTCTTAATTGTCTCATTATATCTTTGACTACCAAAGAAAATCCAGGATCAACTTTTGTCACTTACACAGGTGATGTCTGACAATTTTTCCCATTCTGGAGCTGGTATTTTTCCTTGTCTCTTTATTGACAAGTACAGTCACACAGTCACACAGTGCCCCATGACGTACTCTGCTCAACTACAGACCCAATATACGTCAGTGGACTCAGAAGTTTATAACAGGGCTGAAAAATTCTTACTGTCCAGTGTCTTCATTGTATCTATTCAATGCTTAGGTATGTGTAGATATACAGCTTACGGTTGTGGCACCATTGCCTGCACCATTTAGTACAGTAACATTCTGTGCAGGTCTGTAGCCCAGGAGCCACAGGGCTCCACCAGATAGTCCAGGTGTGTGGTATGTGACCCATCTAGGTTTGGCAAATACAATCCCTGTTATTGGCTCAAAGACAAAATTGCCTAGTGACACAGTTCTCAGAACATATCCCTGTCGTTAGCTGATGCATGACTGTGTCTTGCAGAGAGACTCTTAGGGACCATGTAATGATCCTGGTATTCATCATTGAAGTTAAAAGAAAGTTAAAAGAGGTGGAGGAGGAGGAGAGGCAGAGGAGTTGGAGAGGAGGAGGGGTGGAGGGGGAGGAGAGGAGAAAACTGAAAGCAAATATTAATATGGTCTCTTCCCGGATCTGCACCTTCCAGTTCTGCCTATGGCTTTAGTTTCTCCTTTCCCCTTTGTAGAGCTATAGTGCTTGGTTCAGTAGCTCAGCAGCAAGGGTGCCTCTGGGCCCTTGCAAATGCTGTTCTGGTACCTGGAGCTCTTCCCTGAGGCTTCCCCAGGCTGGCTCCTCTTCATCTTCAGATTTCAATTCAAACTTGTTCCTCTGCATGTCCTTCCCACCCCACCCCCCACTTTCAGCTCATCACACACATGATTATTTAATGTCACCCCACCGCTGTTTGCTTTACAAGGAAATGGATCATGTTTATTTTGCTTACTGTAAATCCCTTATTACTTACTGCTTATTGATTCTTCCACTCAACAAATATTTATTAACCAACGGATATGTCAGGCATTAGGGGTAAAGTAGTGAACAAGACTCACAAGATTTCTACCCTCGAAGGGGAGGGGATATGATCCACAAAATAATAAATGAGAATACTAGGCAGAGATAAACCAAGCAGGATGACAAGGACAGGGGAAGGGAACAGAAGAATTGAAGTAGGGGTGATTTGAAAGCTGTGGTCTGGAGGACTCACTGAAGACTAAGTGTTAAAGGGCAGGGTCACAGGCTTGACGCAGGAGTAGGTTTGGCATATGGAAAGAACAGCTCCTGGCAGATCAATATTTGTTTAATAAAGAGAAGATTGAATGCTTTGGGTCTAGAGTGGTGTCGGCTGCTCTCCCAAGTTGCATTTCCCGTGCACCTTACCAAATCTGGCATGTGGGTGTGTCAAACCCAGCCTCCTGGATGAGCAGAGCCAAAGGTGGCAAATTGGCTCAAGAGGGAACAGGAATGAGGGCTAAAGGAGTTGCCTGCCCATTTGGCGCTGGCTTTCTTATATTTAAGGTCCGTTCCTCGCAGCCGCAAGATGAGTTGACCATTGTCTTGTTGGTCGGTTGTTCCTAGACATCCAGACACAGGGAAGGGTGTGCGTATTTGAGTGTGGCCACCAGCCTGCTCTCGGAGATCTCCAGAGCTTCGTTCATTTTTTAGGGATTTTGGTATATCCCCCCGCCCCACTCGGCGTCAGTTCTTTAATTTGAACTACAGATTGTGACGAGGGACCCAGGCCACGGAACACAAGGAGCACGCAGGGCTGTGGACACGTGGCTGTCCCCAGAAGCCTGGCGTGGGTCACGCTGCTGGGCGGGGACGCCCGCGGGGAGGACTTCTGGGGCGCCAACTAGCTCTAGGACGGCGGCAGTCGCTGGCAGGCTACTACTAGGCGAATGAAACACTGCTCGCCTGGGTTGCAAAATTTAAAGGAGTGCCAAAAAGCCGAGACACCAAGATAAAGAATATCTTAATGCAACATTTAAAACAATTAAAATGAATTCCTCAAAGCCACGATGAACAAAATAGCAATATGGTAAAAAAAGGATCCGATGGGTTGCGTCTGGCATCTGGGGGAGACCCCAGGGTCTGATATTGAAGAATCGGGGCTGTCTGGGGCCCTCCGGCTGACCGGCGATCTGGGGCGCCCCCTGGGCTGGGCGCGGGGCTGGGCGCCCCGAGGAGGGCAGACGGGGCGGGGCCGAGGCAGGCCTCGCCTCCCCGCGCCGGTCTTCCCTTCCCCTCCCCGGGGCCTCTCCCGGGCGCCCAGTCCCTTCCCAGACGCATTCCGCACCGCCTTTTCCCGCGGTCCGAGCGGGGCCCAGCTGACGGGCCGCGTTGTTTACGGGCTCCAGCAGCCCTCGCTCCCGCCGCCCGCCGCCACCCGCCAGCCTAGGTGCCCGCCCGCCTGTCCGCGCGCCCCTCAGTTCGCGCGTCCCTCAGTCCCGGAGTCCGCAGATCGCGGTCCAGAGCGCGCAGAGCCGAGATCCAGGAGGCCAGGGCGCAACGCGGAGCTTCTGGGCCCTGAGATCGAGGGAGCGGGCCTGAGCCGCAGTGGCCAGGAGGTCGGGGCCGCCTCCTCCCTGCCGCGCCACCCTTTTGTAGCGGCCGGAGCGGCGCGCACTCCCCGACCCAGTCTCTAGGGCCCTCTCGCGCGGGGGCCGCGGCCAGCAGGCTACCGGCGCGGAACAGAAGGACGCGCACTCCCCAGCGCCCCTCCGGCAGCCACCTCGGAGCATGACCCCTGCGGGCCGGCTCCGTGCGCTCTGATCCAAGGGGACCCCGCGCTCCCGCAGCCATGGGCGCCGGGTGTCGGCGGGGGGCGGCGGCCGCGCCGCTATTGGTGGCCGTGGCCGCGTTGCTGGTGGGCGCCGCGGGCCACCTGTTCCCGGGAGAGGGTGAGTCTGGGGGTGCGGGAGTGGGCCGGGAGCACCGCGGTCGAGAGGGGACCCCCCACCCAAATAGAGCCTCTGCTAGGGACAGAGGAGCCTCCCCGAGGAGGGGGGGCGGTGGCCGGGGCTGTCGCTCGGGCCCCGCAGGGGGACGGGAGGCTGCTGACCTTGGCTTTTGCCCGCTGGGCTCGCGGCTCCCTGCCCCGCGTGCCCGACCGGGCCGGAGGAACCTTGCCCCAGTGCCCGCCCTGCAGCCGGCGCCTCTCCCCAGCGCGCCTCTGAACTGTGCCTGGCCCCCTGTGAGCCCAACCAGCTCCGGAGAGGCGACACGCGTCCTCTCTGGGTCTTCTCTGGAAAGTGGGGTCACTGGGTCGGGACAGCTTGGTACAGACAACCAAGCGCCCGGGCAAATCCATAAGGTTTGGAGCCAAAGCGCAGGGGGCCCTCCCTGGTGAGTGACGCCTCTGGCTTCTCTGGGTGGGGAATTTTAGAGACCCACTGTCCTGGTTTCTTGGCTGTAGGCCCCCCGTGTTTACACTTCTGTTTCCAGATGTTCAGAGGCGAACTCTAAACCTTTGGCAGCAACAGTTATAGTAGCAGTAGTGGCGGTTTTTCATCAAGATTATTATAATTAGTATCACCATATGCCACTGGGCCGCTCAGTCTTATCTCTCTGGACGCTCGCAATGGCCGCGGAGGCTGATACTGTTGTGCACCCATTTCAGGGAGCAGTAAATCGGGGTCCAGTCTGTGTACATAATTCACTTGCTGTAGCGAGAGGACTTCCAGACCCACTCGCACCCCTCAGCTCTGTCCTTGCTGAAAGGGGTCCTTGACCTTGAGTAAGTCTCATACTTTGGCATTCCTGGTGTCTCTCCTGGATGTCCCAGTGTAGGGACAGAGGCAAACCTCAATCCTGATGTCCTCTTGGGGCTTCGTAGCAGGTACTTTTCTGGTTTGGGGACAAAAATTGAAGAATAATATAAGAGAAAATAGCTTAGGGTTTCCCACCTTGGGGTCTGAAGTCCTCTTTAAAAATATCTGCTGAGGTACTGCTTCAGATTTCCCTATAAGGGGAATTTAATCATGGCAAGGAAGGGATCAGGGAGGGAACTGGGGCTCCTAAAATTCCTGACCCAGAATGAGTTACGCGAGGGGGCTGTGGCTGGAGTTAACCAACCCTGGTGACTGAGCAGCTCTGCCGATTGCACAATGTCTATAAGCCCCAAGGGTCTGGTATGCAGTAGGTGCTCAATGAAGGGTGGCAGTTGATTTGGGTTCTTGTTAAGAAAGTACAAGCCAACTTGTCAGAGGTAAGCCGGTGTTCGTGTGTGCACGTGTGCATGCCCTTGCCGGTGTAGTTGTGGCTCACTGCTCTTCTGGGTCCTTGTATCTTTGGTAATTGTGGATCTGTACCAGGGCTTTCAGAGATCAGTAAGTGGATGTACCATTTCTTTGCACATTTGCCATTTCCACAAGGACAGAGACCTGGGTTGATTTGTTTGGCTCTACATTTGTAGAGCCTAGAGCAGTGCTTGAGGCGTAGTAGGTGTGCAGTAAATACCTGTGAATGGGGCACTGGTGGTGGGGCCGTCTGGGTTTGTGTGGCATACTTATCATTTAAGAAGCACCTTATTCTGTGGAAAATGTTTTGTGTGTATGTGTGCATGTACGTCTGTGTGGTGCTGGGGATTGAACCCAGGGCCTTATGAACACGAGGTGAGCACTCTACCAACTGAGCTGTCTCCCCAGCCCTTATTCTGTCAAAAACGTACATGCTTCATGCATATTATCTCCATGTTCCTCACCACGACCCTTGGAGGTAGGGTAAATCTTGCCTTTTCACAGGCCAGCAAAGAAACTCAGGAGGCCTCCAGCCAGCAGGCAGCTGAGCTGGGATTAGAGTCCCCCCTAATCTGGCTCCAGAACATTGGTTTCTTAGCAAAACAGTTGTTCTTTTGGATCTGAGCCTTCCCACCCCTGCTTTGGGGATTAATGGTTAACAAAATCCTATCAAATAAATGAGATGTGATGCCTCTCAGAGGCTTGAGGAGGGGCAAGGAACCTTCCAGATCATTAATCTGCACCGCCAACCAATACGGTGGAATGTGGAGGGAAACCAATGAGACTTTGAAGAAAGGAAGGGCTTTTCAAGAGGTGTCCTAGGCGGCTGTGGGCTGCCCAGGTCCTTCTCCCGTGGAGTCTACGCTGCTGCTTTGAACTGAGCGATGTTCTCCTTCTCCGTTTCCCTTTGGATTGCCTAGCTCCGGCCTGAGATTGCTTGTGAGCACTGCAGAGTCAGAAAGTGAAGGCGATGAGGGATCGATTAAGATAGGACCCCGCCAGGCATTGGTAACCGGGGGGGACAGTGAGCTGGTCAGTTGTGCTGCCCTGAGTTCCCAGTTCCTCTTAGGCCACTCCCTGGGATGGTCACCTCCTGGCAGTTATTCCTGACGATTGCTTCTTTCCCAGAGACCTGTCCCTTGCCCTGTCATTCGTGGAGATCGTTGGTGAGCCCCCTGGGGTACCCACCCTACCCCAATCCATTGACTTCCATTCCTATTTGGTTCAAGCAGGTCTTCTCGACCTTGGCATTTGGGGTTGGTTAATTCTTGGTTGTGGGGGCTGTCCTGGGCGCTATGGGATATGGAGCAGCATCCCTGTCTCTACCCACTTCATGCCGATGGCGCCCCCTTTCCCCCATGTCTTCAGGCTGGCCCACTGTCTGCAGACGTGCCCACAGTGCCCTGACTCTATCTCTCTTTGTTCAGTAATCTTCATTCACTCTCAGCCCTTCTCTTTTTAGCCTATGGGCACTCAGTACCCCCTGGGCCATGTTGCCCACCCCTGCCCTCTGGCCTTCCCCTCCACCCTCTCATAGCCAGCCCTGGTGCTCCTACTGTCTCATTCTTCAGCTGCCGTGTCTGGCATGGTCTCTCCTACCTCGCCGTGGCTCTTCGAGGTCATCTCTCACTTCCCAGGCCCATCTTGACCTCAGCTAACCCCCAGGGTTTGACACTGCTCTGCCCCTCCCACTGGAGGTAGAACCTCCCTGTCCACCTCAGAGCCTGGCTTTGCTGGGTCTCCTCTGTTCTCTTCTGCCCAGGGAAGGTGTCCACCTCTCTTCCCTGGGGGCTAGTCTCTCTTCACCTCCTGTCAGCCTACTCTAAATGTAATTTACATCTCGTCAGATTCTTACACATAGGCTCTTCCCGGAAAGAGTTTGCTGATCCTTAATCTGGACCAAATTTCTTAAAATGCTTTAAAAAAATTATTAGTATTTTTGCAGTGCTGAGGATGGAACCCAAGGCTTCCTGTGTGCCAGGCAAGTGCTCTGCCACTGAGCTACACTTTTCGAGAGTTGATCTGGACAGTTGATTAATAGCTAGTGTGGTCCCTGGTACTACCCGAAGAAATCAGCTGAAATGAAGTACCTAGGGATGTGACAACTTTCTCTTTACAGTGCAAGCCATGTTAGAGAAATGCATGTTATCTGCTGGGCTGAGCAAATGGGTTCCAGGGTTGGGGACTGGCCCACTCCCATAGGAGTGCATGCAGTCCTGGGATTTATGGCTCTAATAAATTGGCATGGAATGGGGACCTGTGTCATTGACCTTACCTCTAGAACCTGAAGGGAGGTGGGGTATGCTGTGAGCTTTTTTTCTCAAGACCCCCTGTGTTAATTTCTATGAAGTACATAACCAGTGGTGGGGTGGTTTAGGCTTTGCAATTGGATCATATTTTGTTTTTTTAAGTTAAAATAATGAACAGAAGTATATATCTCCCTATGTGTCTAGATATGTGTGTGTATGACACACACACACTCACACATACACACATACACTCATACACACGTGAAGTATAGGGAGAAAAACTAAAGAAAAACTTCAACTCCTGGTCCTTCAAGCCCTCCCATTCCTGATCCCGCAGGCTGAGTGTGTGTCCTTTTAACATTAAAAAATATTTATTTTTAAATTATCATACAGTAAACTGAGTTTGGTGTACACCTTTGTGCATTCGTGGAGGTGCCTGGCCGCAATCAAGATGCAGAGTAGCCTCTCCACTGCCCAGGCATCCTGATGCCACCCAGGTGCCCAGATGCCACCCTTTATTATGACCCCACTCACCCAGCCCCGGCAACCACCCATCTGTTCTCCATCCTATCACTTGCTCGAGACTTAAAAAAAAATAAATCGTATGTTTGAATTAACAGATTTTTAAAACTAAAATTTTGATCCATGTCCTCCCAGGCTCTGTTAATTTGTCTACCTGCTAAAACTTATTTGTAACACCCAAATCAATACTCATGGCACGTTTGTGGTCATTTAAGAATTTTGAGTCTTGACGTTGAGGACAAGTGAGGCAATCCTCTGCCTTCTTTTGATGCTCGTGCTGCGGATCTGTACAAGCCTCCTGTTGAGGACTGAACAGCTGTTCTTTTTGGAGCCTGTTTTGGCATTTTCCTGCTTTTTGATGATGATCTGGTGTTTAAAATGACCTCCGACCACTGTGCTGAAGTGCCGAAGTGTGTCCCCGAGGCAGTGGACCTTAAGTAAGAGATACATTGTTAAAGAAGTTTCCTTCAAGCCAAGCGTGGTGACACATGCCTGTAATCTCAGCGCTCAGGAGGCTGAGGCAGGAGGATCACAAGTTTGAGGCTAGCTTCAGCAACTTAGTGAGGCCCTAAGCAACTTAGCAAGACCCTGTTTCAAAATAAAAAAATAAAAAAGGGCTGGGGATGTGGCTCAGTGGGTAAGCACCCCTGGATTCAATCCCTGGTACCAAAAGAAAAAAAAAAGAAGTTTCATTCAGACACAAGAGCTAGTGCTGCTAGTCATGAGCTTGAAGTTCTTCAAATAATATACATAAAATGGAGTGTCTTTGAACAGAAACATCCACAAAGCCAGCATATGAAGTGATATATTGATGAAAGCATTGCAGGCAGAAGCTTGGAGCAATCACACCTTGCATTTTCCCTGGGAAAATGGCTCAGTATTCACTAATCCAGTGTCCCGGGATGTGCTAATCCAGTGTCTCTGGTGCACCATAGAACAGAACTACCACCAACAAGGACACAGAACTACCACCAACAGAACTACCACCAACAAGGAGACTCAGTTGTAGATGGTTTTTACCAATGTTGCTTAAAATTTGTGCATTTGAGCTTGTGATTTCCCATTTAGGATCCTTTGGAACTCAAATGCCCTTTTTTGCTGTATTTTCATCTGTGTTCAGATCCTTGCTTACCTTTCGTGGAGTTCACAAAATGGCACAGAATCCCCGGCCCTTGTTTCCTTGAAGGGGTCCAACTCTGCCAGGTGTGGTGGTGCACACCTGTCACCCCAGCTACTCCGGAGGCTGAGGCAGGAGGCTCGCAAGTTTGAGACCAGCCTCAGCAACTTAGCAAGACGCTGTCTCAAAATTAAAAAGGCTGGGGATATTGCTTAGTGGTTACAGCACTTGCCCAGCATGAGTGAGACCCTGAGTTCAATCTCCAGCACCCTAAAAAATAAAATAAAAAGTCCAACCCTGGTGTCGGGGAGCGCCAAAGTGGCTTTTTTGGCTTTTGGGACTTCAAGATTTGCTGTTCTGTGAGGTCAAATGCAGATTGGCTTGAAATTCCAGTTGGAGTTGCAAGTGAACTTGTGAAGATTAACTTTTAATTTCAAATATGGCTTTTCCTTTCAATTCCTTCAGCAAATGGAGTGTCACCAGGTTTATAGAACAGCCCCGGCCTCGTGTTCAGGAGGTGCAGGGCAGTACTGGGAGATTCTCTCTTCTGTCTGTCCCCTTTGTGGAAACGTGGAAAACTGGTGCTCTCTAAACGCTGCTGCGTTGGTCAAGAGTGTGCAGAGGTCATGGTCAAAGGGGAAGGGACACTGCTGTGACTGCTCTTCTGCGAGTTCTGGTGTCACCCTGTTCCCAAGCTCCTACCCTTGGTATCCTTCCATAAGACCAGCAGAGGGATGTCCCCAGATGTTTCTTGAGGTTCACTCTGTGGCACTGCATTGGTACCTCCTGTTACCAGCGTCCTTTGGTCTTGACCTCTCCAGCTCCTCTCTGGTCTATCCTTTTTTTCCTGGACCCCCCGCATTTCCCTGGATGAACCGTGAGTGCAATGTGCCCATCGGTACCTCTGCCACCTTGCTGCCTGAGAGATGTCTCTTCTTTCCTACCTGCCAGCTAGCCTCTGTCCCTTGCCCTAGCCCCTGAGATCGGCTCCCTTAGCTCCAAGAGGCTGCCGTCCCCTGTTCTTGGTGCCTCTGCATCTTTGCATGCACTTCCTGCATCCAAAAGGGCTCCTTCCCTTCTCTGCCCCTTCTTCCTCACTGAAGCAGGCCTGAGGTCTCTCTCCTGCTGGCTTCTGTCTCTTTGGTCTCCTGCTCTGGCTTGACTTATCCCCATTGTCTGCCTGTGGGGGATGGTCCCAGCAAGACAGAGACTCTGTGGATAAGAGAATCATGCTCTGAGTGTGGAATGGCAGCCCAAGCAGACTAATATACTGAGCTCATGTCCAGGCTCTGCCTCATCTTTGCTGTGTGACCTTATATAACCCAAGTCCCTTTCTGAGCCTCTGTTTTCTCTTTGTCCAAAAAATTCTTCTTAGTGACCTAGATCATGTTTTGTATTGCACACTTCTCACCCTCAGGCTATTTACCTCCCCACCATGCCCAGCAGTCTCTAGGGGAGCCCATCTGCCACACTACGGCTGCCCTGATTTCTTTTTTTTTTATACTGGGGATTGAACCCAGTATCAATGTGGGTTAACCACTGAGCCACATCCCCAGTCTTTTTTATTTTTTATTGTGAAGCATGTTCTCCCTAAGTTGATTAGGGCCTCGCTAAGTTGCCGAGGCTGGCCTCAAACCTGTGTTCCTCCTGCCCCAGTCTCTGAGCTGCTGGGACCATAGGCGTGTGCCCCTGTGCCTGGCTGCTCTGACTTCTTGATGTGGCTTCCTTCTGTTTATACAGTGGCATATACTTTTTAGAGCCCGTCTTTCCTGGTAGAGCCGAATCCATGGAATTTGTGGGTCTCCTCTGGCCTTGACATCCCTGCCTTGTGACTGTTGGGGGGTGAGTGTCTGCCGTCCCCTCAGGGAGAGGGAATTCTGGGAAGCTGTCAGGCATTGGGCCCGGGGCTTGCTCCCACCTCCACATCTCCCTCCGCTGCCGCTTCCTCCTTGCCCGGTCTTGGTTTGTTTGAAGGCTCCCCTCGGTACAGCCTCTGAGAGTGAGGTTGCTGTGAGAAGTTTCCAGAAAGAGGATGCAGGCTGGGGAAGGTCCGTTGTAGGCCTCTTCCACCTCCAGGTCACATGGTCGACTGTTTTCCTTTTCCTTCTTCTGTCTTTGTCTGTTGTTCGTATCTGCACTCCTCTCTTCCCAGGTACCTCGCGCCTGTCCCCGGTGGAGGTCCGCAGAGGCCTCTTCCCCTCCATTCAGGTAGCATCCCTTCATCTGGGCTCATGAACCAGCCAGACTTTCTAGAAGAGGAAAGAAATGGAGGCTCAGACAGGACATACTTTGTGTATGGTCACATAGCAAAGATGAGGCAGAGCTGGGATTTGAGCTTAAGTTGCTGTTGCAAAGTGCCCCAGACTGGGTGGCTTCAATAATAGAACTTTGTTTTTTTTTTGGTACCGGGGGTTGAACTCAGGGGCACTCGACCACTGAGCCACATCCCAACCCTATTCTGTGTTTTATGTAGAGACAGGGTCTCACTGAGTTGCTTAGCGCCTCGCCGTTGCTGAGGCTGGCTTTGAACTCGCGATCCTCCTGTCTCAGCCTCCCAAGTGCTGGGATTACAGGCTTGCGCCACTGCACCCGGCTCAATAATAGACCTTTATCTTCTCACAGTTCTGGAGGCTGGAAGTCCAAGGACAAGCTGTCCTCAGAGTTGGTTTCTTCGGCGGTCTCTCTGCTCAAGTCCCTCTCTAGGGCTGTTCCTTCTCTGACCTCCCTGTGCCTGGCCAGAAAGTCCTCCCGCCCCCACCCCACCTCCAGCCTCAGTCCAGCGCCCTCTGCCTCCATGGAAAACGCGTTGTGACTGTTCTGTCTTGCTGGCAAGGACCCCGGGGCCTTGGGGACCCTCAGCACGTGCCCTCAGCCACACTCTGGCTCATTGTCTGCTTGTTGATTGTCCCAGACAGTCCCAGGACCGCACTGCATAGCAGAAGGCCACTGAAGTTAACAGTCTTCCTCCCTTCTTGTCCCCAGCTGCTCTGCCCCTGTCCCTGGAGACAACCAGAGTCACATTTCTTTTCTTTTTGGATGTGTGCGCACGTGCTCACTTTGCCAGAGAACAGTGTGTGTGCACGAGCCAGCACGTCTCTTTGCCTCTTCATGGAAGTGATACTGTGTCACACAGCCTGTCACCCGTGTGCGTGTTGCTCTTAACGACACATCCTGGAATCTTTCCACATCACTCACGGAGCAGCTTCCTGGTTTCTGTTTGAACATTTATTGTTTAGTTTTTATTTTGAGACGGGGCCCCTCTTCCCGAGTTTCTAGTCCATGAGCTCAGGGTGGGGGAGGAGAGGACACAAGAACCTGCATTTCTAATGGCTCCCAGGTGATGCTGCTGGCCCAGGAGCCCCCGATTGAGAACCACTGCATCAGGTGGATGGACCTCAGTTGAACTGACTAATCCCCTGTTGATGGACAGCTACATTGTTTCTGGCATTCAGTGTTATGGTTAATGCTGGGTCAAACTACTCAGATTGCTCCTCTGAACCCATCCGAGGGGTCCAAAAAATCTGCATTTATAAAGTTCCTGCCACCCACCCTGTGGTTTCATCTCTCACCCTCCAGCCCCACTCAGGTGCATCCGTCTCTAGGGGGCCCAAAGGCGGGCTTCTCTGTGACATTTACTGTGATATTTACCCAGTTCTCTATCACCTCCCATGCACCTGCTTTTCTACTTGCCAATTCCAGGAAAGGTGATGCCCAGAAAGGTTAAATCATTCACCCAACGTCACACAGCTGCCAAATGGCACATCTGATTCTCATCTGGGCTCTCGGGCGTCGAATCTGTGCAGTTCACTGTTGTGCTCTCTGTCTTTTAGCTCTGATGGCAGCGTATCACAGTTCCTTAGGCTTCTCTCCCCTCCACTACTATTTAGCTGCAACCGTATTTCCTTCCAGTTCCCCCCTACCAGTACTGGTACACTGAGATGTCCAGCCAATGTTTGTCGAGTGAATACAGGAATGGTTTCCACACAGCTGTCTTGCTGGCTGCAGAGCCTGCATTAGAATCCAGTTTGTGGCTGTGGCTGCCTGCTTCAGCTGGACGCTTCTCCTTTGCAGAAGCCAGTTTTAAGAGCATCATGGGAAATCTTAAGGGTCTCAGATACTCCTGTGTGTCTGGGCTCTGTGGTTTCTGAAGATACTGGGAATTGGTTGCACTGGTTCAGGTTGGAGAATAAATAGGCACACGCGGCCAGATCCCAGTTCCCACTCACCCTTTATGGTGTTTGTCATGTTATGCCTGATGGTTACAGGTGAGGAAACCGAGGCACACAGAGAGGTAGAGGGTGTAGCTCAGCCTCACACAGCAGGCAGGAGGCAGGGGTGGGATGAGAAGCCATACTGTAGAGGTTCTAGTGTGTCCTGAGACTGGTGTGGCTGGTGACCCAGCACCTGAGCCCAAGATTTGTTGGGGCAGGGCCCCCCCACCCCCTGCATTTAGGAGGAAGCTGTTTTAAGCCTGGAAAGAATGCAGAAAGGAACGTGTGGCCCCAGAACAGGTCACCAGGGAGCGCTTGAAGAATGCTGTGACCAAGGAACCAGGACATTCGTGCTGGAAGGCAGAAGCATAAAAGCTCTTAGCACTGGATGCGTCCTTCCCTGGTCCCCCCACCAACACGTCCCCTTTGCTGTTTTCATGGTGGAGAAAAAAATCGAGGAAGATGAGGCACCTTCCAAGATGGTTCTCATGCAGCCTTTCCTCCTGGAACATTCTCAGGTTCCTGGAAAGTCGGGAGCGGCACTGTGCACAGTATCCACCAGAACATTCGGCTTCAGTGGATCCGCGTGATGGCGGCAGCTCAGCTCCCGAGCACTTGAGACTGAAGTTTTAGTTTTACTTAATGCTAATGTATTTAATGTCAGCATAAACTTTTATGTAACTTTAAGTCATGTAAATATAAACAAAATCAGTACTTGATTTTAACTAGAAAGCTCTGAGTGTGTTTGGAACAACTTGCACATATGAATCTACATTTTCTAAAAAGTCCCACAGAAGAGCTCAGCCATCACGTTTTAGTGTTGATTGCATGTTTAGATCAATTAGGTTCAAGAAAAGACATGCTATTTCTTCTTATCTTTTTTTTTCTTTTCTTTTTCTTCTTTTTGTGGTGCTTGTGATTCATTCCAGAGCCTCACATCCCCAGCCCAATCTCTAACTTTATGAAGAAGATGTCATATGTGGTTTGCTCCTCTCTGGCCACCCACATTGAAAAACTATAGCTTACCGTTGCCCTTGACCTTAAAATGAAGTAGACAGGTATGAATGATTTTTTTTTTTAAATGTAGTTTTTAAAGTTGTAGATGGACATAATACCTTTATTTTATTTATTCATTTTTATGTGGTGCCGAGAATCAAACCTGGTGCCTCACACATGCAAGACGAGCACTCTACCACTGAGCCACAACCCCAACCCCGTGAATGGCTCTTATTGGACTGTGTGCTTATGTTGTACTGCTGGCAGCACCACCTCCAGGAAGCCTGTCTTCATTGTCCCAGACTGAGTCTGGGGGCTTGCTTCATTCTCCTCTAGCCCTTGATGGTTTCCTTGGTTATGTACGTATTTAAGAGACTGTTGCCCAGGCTGTGCCTAACTCCTGAGCTCAAGCCATCCTCCAGCCTCAGCCTCCCGAGTGGATGGACTACAGTTGCCATGCCTGGCTTCGTTCCATTTTAGGTGGGTTTGGGTGGTTACTTAGTCATTGCCAGGCTTTACCCTCAGGGTCCTTTACCCTGGGTCCTGTTCCTGACGCAGTTGGCAACTGAATCCTCAGGTTCACATCTGCGGATTCCACCAACCGTGGGCTGGAAATATTAGAAAAACAAAAAAAGCAAAACGTGTGTTTACAGAAACTAGGTGAACTTTTATCTTTGTCACCATTCCTTCAACAATACAGCGTGACAACCTTTTACATGGCATTTGTGTTCTCTTAGGTACTTAGGTCATTCGGAGGTGATTTAAAGTCCATGGGAGGATGCGAGCGGGTCTTTCGCTCATCACATAAGGTCCTTGAGCATCCATGGATCTTGGTGTCCCCAGGGAGTCCTGGGACCACATCCTCATGGACACAGAGGGGTGATAGTACTTCCAGGATCTGAATCATCTGCTGCGCTCCAGGTGCTCAGGATGTTGACTGTGAAGGAAGAAGCACAGATGATTCTCTTCAACGAACTTTCTCCAGGTTTTTGCGGCTTGAAAACGACTGTGCGCTAATCTCCAGGATATGTAAAGAACTCAAAAAACTTAACACCAAAAAGAACAAACAACCCATGGGCTAAGGAGCTGAACAGACACTTCTCAGAAGAAGATATACAATCAATCAACAAATACATGAAAATGTTCAACATCTCTAGCAATTAGAGAAATGCAAATCAAAACTAAGATTTCATCTCATACCAGTCAGAATGGTTATCAAGAATGCAAACAATAATAAGTGTTGGCAAAGATGTGGAGGAAAAGGCACACTCATACATTACTGGTGAGACTGCAAATTGGTGTAACCAATCTGGAAAACAGTATGGAGATTTTTTAGAAAACTTGGAATGGAACCACCATTTGACCCAGCTATTCCACTCCTTGGCCTATACCCAAAGGATTTAAAACAGCATACTACAGTGACGCAGCCACCTCAATGTTTATAACAGTTCAATTCACAATAGCTAAACTGTGGAAGCAACCTAGATGCCCTTCAATAGATGAATGGAGGGCTGGAATTGTAGCTCAGCGGTAGAGCGCTTGCCTCGCATGCATGAGGCCCTGGGTTCGATCCTCTGCACCACATACAAAGCAATAACATAAAGACATTGTGTCCATCTACAACTAAAAAAATATTTTAAAAAAATAGATGAATGGATAAAGAAACTATAGTATATATACACAATGGAATATTACTCAGCATTAAAAGAGAATAAAGTTATGGCATTTATAGGTAAATGGATGGAGTTGGAGAACATCATTCTAAGTGAAGTAAGACAATCTCAAGAAACCAAAGGCCAAATGTTCCCTCTGATAAGTGGGTGCTAATACGTAATGGGGGAAGGGGAATGAGAAGAATAGAGGAACTTTGGTTAGAGGGGAGGGAGGGACACGGGGGTAAGAAAGATGGTGGAATGTGATGGACATCATTGCCCTAGGTACACATATGACTGCACATGTGGTGTGACTACATCGTGTGCAACCAGAGAAACGAAAAGTTGTGCTCCATTTGTGTCCAATGAATCAAAATGCATTCTGCTGTCATGTACACCTAATTAGAATGAATAAATTAAAAGAGAAAAATAAAAAAAGAAAATCTAAATACACTTAAAAGAAAAGAAAAGAAAAGAAAACAACCGTGTGGGTTTCCCCGTGTCTGTCGCATTCACTTGCTTCTTCCTGGGGCATGTTCTAGAAGGCACGGAGCTGGTGCAACTAACATAATGGTTTGGGGTGTAGCTGCTGCTTTCGCCTGTGGAATGGGCTGCATTTGGAGAGGAACTTGCAGTCCTAGGCTGCCTGTGCCACTCAGCTGGCGAGTCCCCACACTCAGGCATGGAGAGGGCACCTCCTGGGACAGGTGCCTGTTTTTAGAATTCAGCGTGAGAACGTGAGCACCAGTGCCTGGGCCACGAGCCTCCGTCGTCAGTACTGAGAACGCGTTAGCTGCTCCTAGGGGCCTCCTAGGAGCACCCGCACACAGGGTGGCCCCTAATCCCTGCGTCCCATTCAGAACTAGAAGCAGGGTTTGGTTCCCACCCAGAGGCACGAAGAGGCCACAGAAGTCCCTTCGTCTGTGCTGGTGCCTCATCTAACCACCTCTGGGTGTTTTCCTTTCCCAACAGTAAATTGCTCTATTGTCTTTGGCTAAGCCTGGCACTGAGGCTAGAGTTAGATTCAGGGGAGATGAAAAGAGCAAAGCAATTCTTTATCGTCCTCTGCAGCTCGAGCCACTTCATCTTTGTTGACAACGGCAGTGCTAGGACTCACCCGCAGCTCTCCGTGGTGTCCAGGGTGCCCTCAGTGGGGGGCCACAGTCACCAGTGCCTCAGATGTTTTTATTGTCCCCCAGAGAATCCTGGCCCCCTCCAGCTCGCATTTCCCAGGGCCCGCAGCCCCCGCCTGTGTGGCCTCTGTGGATTCGCCTGCTCTGGACACTCCACACGGGGGGAATTGGACCCTGTGTCTTTCTGTGGCTGGCCCTCTGCATGTTTTGAGGCTTGCCCGTTGTGACACGTATCAGAATGTCATTCCTTTTTCTGGACGAGTGACCTTCCTGCGTGGACACACCACATCTGTTTATTTGCTCATCCCTGTGGGACTTTGCCTGTGAGTTCCTGTGCGTGTGGACGTGTGTTTCTGTCTTTCTAGGGCTGGAACTGCTGACCTTCTGTGGACACTTCGGTTCATATTCTGAGGAACGGGCAGCCCCACTAGTAATGTGGGGTTCGACTTCCCCTTGTCCTCCTGAGCCCTTGTTATTGTCTGTCTTTGAGGTGGTCTCCATCCCGGTGGGGACAAGGTGGCATCTCATGGGGTTGCTTTCCATAGTCCCGAAGTCTTGTGGCCTGGTAATTTTTGAAAGCCCACACGTTCATGGGTGACTTTGGTTCTTCCTGATCGATGGGGACACATGTTCTTTGCAGCCACAGTAATGAAATACAGAGTGTGAAATTTAGAGATGTGGACTGTGGAAGCCATGTAGTATACAGGGCCCCCAGTTACAGGTGACTTTCATATGAACAATGATGATTTATAAGGTTAGGTATATCCCAAACATTGCCTGGGATATACTTATCTGCAAATTCTGTCTTCTATGAAATTCAAGTCTAACTGCTAAATCCAGCAGCTCTGCCTGTCTCTGCTGGGCTGCATGTCCTTGGCTTTGCAGCTTGGGACTCGGGCAGGGTGGGGATGGGGCTCCTTGGGCACGCTGCCTGTCTGTATCTCTGTATGTGATGCTGTCGATGTGCCTGTGGCGGTAGCCTCTGGCCTGCCTGGGTGGCATGACCATGTGGGGCTGGCACTGGCCCCTCGTGCCCTTGAGGTAGCCTCCCAGCCTTGGCCTCTGTGGCCTGCTCAGTTCAGAGCTGGACCAGGGAGTCCCTGTCACTGGGTGCCGCGACTTTCTCTCCAAGGGCCCAGCGCGTGAGGGTGGTTGCCCCTTAATTTAGCTTCGTCTGTTCTCTCTGGAATACCATCCAAGAGCACCGCTTTCTTTTTCCCAGTCGTTGACTTTTGAAGTGTCTTTTGAACTTGCCCTTCTTTTGTGGGTTGTTCCCAGGGTGGATTTGTAAGAGGATTGGCCACTTTTCTTTAGAACAGTCCATTGGGCTCAGTGTCTTGGAATAAAACAGGCAAGTTTGAGAGCCCAGCTGTGCACCTGGGTGTGGGGGCTGTGTTGTGAGCGGGTGTGTCCTGTGTGGGCAGCGAGGTGCTGTCTCTAGAGCTTGTGTGTGACAAATGCCAACTCACATGGAGGGGACACAAGGAGAAGGGAGACCCAAGTAGGCATTCAGAGGAAAGGCAGGCAGGGAAGTCTGCCTGGAGGAGGCGCATTTGACTGAATCTTGAAGGATCACGGCTGGATTTAGAAACAGAGCTCAGGGATAAGGGCTTTGGTAGACAGAAGAGAGACTAGTCCAGAGATGACGGTTGCGTGTTTTGGGGGGAGACGCCAGCACGACAGAGCTGACGTCAATGGAGCCCCTGCTACATGCCAGGCACGGCTGGATCTCTCTCCCCGTGTTATTTCACTTATGCCTTCATGTCGCGGAGGGGATCTTGGGGTTGCGAGAGAGTGGCAGGCGGTTTGGTGTGGCCAGGGGCTGGAGGGGTGGAATCTTGAGGGCTGAAGAGGGAAGTGCAGGGTCATGGGGAGCCATGGAGGGTGTGGGAGCCCAGGAGGCACCACCTGCAGGAGAGTGAGCAGGGCAGGGTGTGCCTGCGGTGAGCAGAGATCAGATTTCCTGGGAAGCTTTTGCCACACCCAGGTTAAAGGTAATTAGATCTTGACTGCTGGCCAGGAGGGCCTGGCCAGGAAGCAGTGTCAGCTGGGGAAACTGGACAAACACACGCTGCTTTCCTTGCCCATTCTGAGGAGGGTGTCTCTGTCTCTGTAGGCCATTTCCTGGATGTACCTGCCCCGCTCCCCTGCGCCTGCCTCAGGACAGCCCTGTAGTCCTGTTGCCTTACGTTGTCATCTGGCAGGGCTGCCGGAGGAGGACTTGCTTCTTTGCCTTTGGACAGCAACAGCTCAGGCCCCGGGTGCTGATCAGGGAAAGCCTCTCTTCCGGGGCTGAGGCGGAGTTCTGGAGCTCAGGGCCCAAGTCGTATGTGATGCGGCTGGCACTCTCCAGTTCTTCACTTTAAAATGCATTTTTTTTTGTTTACGAATTATTTTAATTGACATGTGGTAATTGCACATATTTACGGGGATGGCGGGATGATCTGATACACATGTCGTGATCACATCAGGGTAACCAGCACTGTCACTCCCTGCGTCGATCATGTCTGTGGGGAGGGCACTCACGACCTCTTGGTCTTCTGGAACACACAATCCGTTATTGTCCACCAAGGAAGCTGCTGTGCAGTAGCTCACCAGGATTCCTTTCTCCTGTCTGCTCCTAACTTTGTGCCCTTTGACCAGCTTCTCCCTACCTCCCTGCTGCTCCCTCCTCTCCAGCCTCTGGCAACCACTATTCTGTTCTCTGCTTCTGTGAGAATAAATTTTTCAGCCTCTACGTGCGAGTGAGGTTTTATGGTAACCGTCTTTCTGTGCCTGGCTTATTTCATTTAACACAATATCCTCCAGGTCCATCCGTGTTGTCACAAATGATAGGAATTCACTCTTTTTTTGTGGCTGAATAGTATTCCATTATATGCATATATACCACATCTCTCTCTCTCTCTCTCTTTTTTTTTTTTGGTACCAGGGATTGAACTCAGGGGCGCTCAACCACTGAGCCACATCCCCAGCCCTATTTTGTGTTTTATATAGAGACAGGGTCTCACTGAGTTGCTTAGCACCTTGCCATTGCTGAGGCTGGCTTTGAACTCATGATCCTCCTGTCTCAGCCTCCCAAAGTGCTGGGATTACAGGCATGTGCCACCGTGCCCAGCTAATACCATATCTCTTTTATCCATTCATCTCTTGATGGATGTTTAGGTCATTAAAAAGACAAGAAAGAGCAAATGCTGATAAGAATATGAAGAAAGGGGAACTCACATGCTGTCCATGGGAATGTAAATTGGTACAGTCACTGCGGGAAACAGCATAGGTTTCCTCAAAGCACTGAAAGTGCAATTGCCATGTGATCTGGTGACCACATCACCAGGCATACCCAAGGACACAGTGGCTCTCACGCCTGCCAAGATCTGGGCTGGGCCCCACAATCCTCCAACCTGTCGGGGTGCGTCTGCTCATCCGTCTTGCTCTGTTTCCTTCCAGTGTGTCCCGGCATGGATATCCGGAACAACCTCACCAGGTTGCATGAACTGGAGAACTGCTCGGTCATCGAAGGACATTTGCAGATCCTCCTGATGTTCAAAACCAGGCCCGAAGATTTCCGAGACCTCAGTTTCCCCAAGCTCATCATCATCACCGACTATCTGCTGCTCTTCCGGGTCTACGGGCTGGAGAGCCTGAAGGACCTCTTCCCCAACCTCACAGTCATCCGCGGCTCCCGTCTCTTCTTCAACTACGCGCTGGTCATCTTCGAGATGGTGCACCTGAAGGAGCTGGGGCTGTACAACCTCATGAACATCACCCGGGGCTCCGTGCGCATCGAGAAGAACACGGAGCTCTGCTACCTGGCCACCATCGACTGGTCCCACATCCTGGACTCAGTGGAGGATAATTACATCGTGCTGAACAAAGACGACAATGAGGAGTGCGGAGACATCTGCCCGGGCACCGCCAAGGGCAAGACCAACTGCCCCGCCACCGTCATCAACGGGCAGTTTGTTGAGCGGTGCTGGACGCACAGCCATTGCCAGAAAGGTATGCTGTGGATACTGGGGCGGAGCCTTTCTTCAGCTCTGCTGGGGGCAGCAATGTGGCATTTGCTGGCGGGGGGTGGCATGCTGTTTCTATAAAGTCTCAGATGGCAAACACTCCAGATTTTGTAGGTCACATGGTTTCCACTGAAAGTACAGCTGTCCCCGCTAATCCCTGAAGGATATGATGCAGACCCCTGGTGGATGCCTGAGACAGCAGATAGCACCCAACCTGTACTTACCATGCTTCTTCCTATATGTGGATTCCTAAGATAAAGTTCACTGTATAGAATTGGCACAGTAAGAGGGTCACAACAATAACTACTAATAAAATAGAACAGTTATAATAACATAGTGTAACAAAATTGCCAGCTTCACTTCTCTTGCGCTTTGGGGCCTTCATTCAGTAAAATTGAGGTTACCTGAATACAAGCACCATGGGACGTCTACAGGTGGTCTGGTAATCTTAAGGCAGCAGGGTGACTAACAGATGGGTAGTATATACAGCTTGGATACACTGGACAAAGGGTTGATTCTCTTCATGGGCAGAACAGAGCAAGATGCTTGAGATTTGTTTCCTCATGCTACTCAGAATGGTGCCCAGTTCCAAACTTATGATTTGTTTATTGCTGGAATTTTCCATTTAATATTTTTCAGACCACAGTTGACTATGGGCAACTGAAACTGTGGGAAGTAAAACCTTGGATAGGGAGGGGCTGCCCTACTGAACTCTCTGCCATGATAACAGGCAAGCAGCCACAGGCAGATGTAAACATATCGGTGTGGCTGTGTTTCAATAAAACTTACTTACAAAAACAAGTGGTGGGCCAGATTTTGCCAGTGGCCATCCTATGCCGCCCCCTGTGTTGGATCCTTAATGTTCCTGTGTTCCTCATCTTGGAAAACAGTAGGAATGCAAGAATACGGATTTGGCTTTTAAAAAAGCATTGATCTCTTATCTGATTATAGAAGCCAAATTGCTCATGACAGATATTGGGAAAAAGAAATGCGTGAAGAGCAAAATGCCTGTCTTCTGTCTCTGTGACTCTTGGTGGTGCTTGGGGGTGCTTGCTCCCAGCGGGTATTCAGGGGCTCTTTGGTCATTTCCTTGTCCTCTGTTACCAGCCCGTGGGGCATTTCCAGCCCTTGTGGAGGAGGTGTGCACAACCTGGACTGGAGTTTTTTCTAGGGATTACTTCTTTAAGCCTGTTTTCTTGAAGTGGCATTTCTGGGGCAGAAGCTCTCCATGTGGATCGCCAATGGCCTTCCCAAGGGGCTGTACCTGGGGATGCTATACCTGGGGATGCTCCCCCTAGCAGCTCCCAGTACTGCCAAAGTGATCCTCCGCCGCTCCCCTGGGTGGGGAGGAGCCCAGGTGCTCTCCTCCCCTCTGTGATTGCCATGGGGTTGTACCTTGTCAAACACAGTCAGGCATCATTGGGTTTTCTCTTCCCGTCCGTACCCTTGATCCTCTTATCTCATAGCACCTCAGTGGCTTCTGAAAGGTTGGTCTGTACTTGGCTTTCCTAGAGAAGGTTGCTTACCCTTGGCTGATTTCCAACCTTCTCTCTCAGTGGGGAGAACACCCTGGGGTGCTCCAAGGTAGGTTGTTCTTACCTCCCTCCCGTCATTCATGCTTAGAAAGCCTCTTTTCATCCATAAGAGAAATACTCACCCTGCAAATTTCCATTTTAATTTTCACTTATTATCGTTAAAAAAAAAAGAGCTTCCATTCTTAACATTTGGGATCTGTTCTCATGTGTGAGGGGGTGACCATTCTCTCCCTGCAAATAAGCCAAGATCTTGATGGTGTTTAGGACAGAGATCTATCTACCCCTTGGCTTGTTATGGTTTGGATATGAAGTGTCCCTCAAAAGCTCATGTGGGGGATAGTGCAAGAAGGTGTGGAGGAGATGATCAGGCTCTAGCCTTAACCTAACCAGTGAGCTGATCCCTGATGGGATTAACTGAGTGGTCCCTGGAGGCCGGTGGGGTGTGGCTGGACGAAGTGGTTCATTGGGTGCGTGGCTTTGGGGTATATATTTGTATGTGGTGAGTGGAGACCCCTCTGTCTGCTTTCTGGTTGCCATGTGAGCCGCTTCCCTCTGCCACACACTTCTGCTATGATGTTCTGCCTCCCCTCCAGCCTCGAGGAATGGACTAAGACCTCTGAAACCATGAGTCCCTAAATAAACCTTTCCTTCTTTACAGATGTTCTGGGTGGGCCCTTAAGTCATAGAGTGAAAAAGCTGACTAGAACATGACCCTTGCCTGGGGGTCTGTTTCTGTCTGCCTCTCCTTGCACCTGGGAGATCATGCTCTGAGCACTGGCTTTATGATATTTTGCTACCCAAGAGGGCAGTTTCACACACAGATCCATTACTTGTTTATTGTTTTATGGACCTCTTTCACATGTGGTAATATTCCCCAGGAAGGACAAGTAAACAAAAGATGGAGGGGGGAGAAATCCAGTTGGTTGACTTAAGGGTTGTATCACAAAAGATAGGGGAGAGGAGAGAGAAGAGTCTTCTCACCTGAGGCCAGAGCAGGTGAGGAAGCCACACAGGGTGACTGAGTTGTGTAGATTCCTTGGAATTTCATTGGGAATTTCCATGGAGCCCCAGAGAGCTCTTCCTTGGTACAGGGTTGGGTGGTTGGGCATGGGAGGCAGGAGAGCTGAGGAGCGGTACATGGGAAAGAGAAGAAAGATGAGAGGCAACAGAGGTATTATCAACTGTGGAAAAAGCTTGACAATGTGGGTAGGTCAGGGGCAAAGAATCTCAGCTCTGATGGAGAAGGAGGCTCATAGTTGGGGTAAGTCGTGGTGAAAGTAGAGACCACCCATGTGTTTGGAATTTTGTAAAGCAGGGAAACTTGTGAGATGGCAGATGATGAGTAACTGGGAGGGGTGAGATCTAGATGAGTCGGAAAGGAAAGTAGGTTGGCATTCACTAGCAGAGAGGGGCGGACGCGATGGAGAGGCCCTGCTGTACATGAGGATGTGCAGCTGTAAGGGAGCACTGTTATCCTCTTACAGACCAGAGAGTTTTCTCAACTTGCCCAAGGTAAGCCAGTGAAAAGAGCTGGTTTGCACCAACTCTCTGCAACATAAACACACGTTTTTGGTCTTTTGGCGGTTATGTACTGTTTTAGAAAGAGTGAAGCTGCTACTGGCTGGGTTATCAGGGTAAAGAATGAACACTCTTAGCTAGGCAAGGTGGTGCATGCCTGTGATCTCAGCACTCAGGAGGCTGAGGCAGGAGGATTGCTCGAGGCTAGACTGGGGGAAAAAATGAACATTCTTATTCTAGTGCTGATTTCTCCAAATTTAGGTGCTGCTTTGAAATGTCCCAGGCTGGGGCATCTTGAGGTAGAATTCAAGATGTTCCTCTGTGGATTTATTTCTGTATCCATGTTAGTCAAAATATCCAGAGTGGAATTATCTGTAGTTTAGTCTCCTGTGCTATGATGTTCTGAGCAGTTTTTAAAAACTAATGTTTTGCTATGGAGTGCTGGGCTTGTTTTTCCAGCACTAGGGGCTTTGTCCATGGGGTGGGGCAGGTGCAGCCACTTGTATCGCAGTGACAGACACCTGCTTGAGTACTGGGATCCTGGCGACTGGCCTCCATCTTGGCCCCAGGTATGGAGTCAAGAGAAGACAGGAGAGGGCTGTTGTTTAAATCTGGCCACAGGTTCTATGTTCACCTTGAAAGCTTGTGTACTTATAAAAGTGCTTTTGCAAGTTTATCAATAACCCTGTGAACATACACAGTAATCAGGTAGTTGTGTGATGACATGGACCCGTATCAGTCATGAATCACACAGTTTCTGTGTAACTCACGGTCCAGTTCTAGGTGTGTGCTTCAGTCCAGGCATGAGTTGGTTTTCGTTATTTTAGTGTTTCAGTCCCAACAGCCAGATGTTGTTGAACTTGACCAGTGAAACTACATTCACACTCACCATACTGGCACCTTCCTCTGCCAGGAGCAGCATGCCAGGGGTCCCCATCTCTGAGTGTGCAGCGAGATCACCTGGAGGGCTTGTTAAAGTAATTGCTGGGAGGGGTGCGGTGGCACACGCTATAATCCCAGTGGCTTGGGAGGCTGAGGCAGGAGGATCACGAGTTCAAAGCCAGCCTCAACAACTTCGTGAGGCCCTAAGCAACTCAGTGAGACCCTATCTCTAAATAAAATGCAAAAAAGGGTTGAGGATGTGGCTCAGTGGTCAAGTACTCCTAGGTTTAATCCTGGTTCCCCCCAGCCCCCGCCAAAATAAAACTGCTGGCCTCCAAACCTGATTTCCTGGGGTCTAGATTCAGACCTGGGAACTTTAATTTCTTACAAGCTCACAAGTGATGTTGCTGATTCAGGAACCACTGCACTGTACTAATGAGTTGATACCAGAACTCTGGGTGTCTCCATCTGGTACCCTACCTCAGCAGCCTCCATCTCGTACCTGGTTTTTTAGGTTAATGGTGGTCACCTAAGTCCACCGGTTGGTTGCCATTACCAGAGAGGATTGCTGTTGAACTGTGGCCCTGTCTGTTCAGTACTTAGCTGTAGCCTTTTATTTATTTTTTGGTTTCTTTTGTTGTAGTAAAATACACATGACACGAAGTTCACCATCTCACCTCATTCAAGTGTCCAGCAGCACCTGGCACATTCACGGTGTCATGCAACTGTCCCTGCTGTCCATCTGCAGAACTTTATCATCTTCTTGAGCTGACTGTCCCCATTGAATACTAATGCCCAGCTCCTCCCAGCCTGTCTCCTGCCATTCTGCTGTCAGCCTGGGTGGATCCGATGACTCTAGGGAGCTCCCGTGAGGGGTCTGCAGGAGCCGTCCTTACATGTCTGGCATATTTCATGGGCACAGTGTGCTCTCGGGTCGGAACTCCCTTCCTTTTCACAGCTGAGTAGTCTTCTACTGTGGGATGGACTGCCCTGTGTTTGTCCATTCACCCCTTGGTTGATGTTGGAGTTGCTTCTGCATTTCAGGTACCATGAGTCCTGCTGCTATGAACACGGTCACACTGCTCTGGTGTTTAAAATACTTACATTAACCTGTCGCTCTGGCTTCAGAAGGTTTAGTTCACACCTGGTGGGACCTTTGAACACAAAACAGACCCAAATGAGCCATTAGATGATATTCCCCTGTCCTAGGTGACAGAAGCCTTCCTGTGAACCAGCTCATCAATTCCTCTTTCCCCCAGCACCTTCCCCCAGCTGGCCTCCCTTTCGCGAACCACTTGCTGGGTTCTGGAAGCATCTGGGGAGGGTCCACATTTGGGGTGAAGGTGTTGGCTTGTCCTCTGACTCGCTGCTGCGTAATGCCCATCCATGGTCGACCAGTCTCTGAAGCAAGGCTGCTTTTGGCAGAGAGCAAAAGAGCTTTCAGTGGTTAGTGAGTCCAAAGGAAAAACCAACCAACAGCCCAGCTGCTGGGTGTGCTCATGGCCTGTGGCCCGAGGTGCTCTCTCTCCACCATTCTGTCCACAGATCTGGGGAGAAATGTCAGGAGAGTCCATGTGCAAGGGACACAAGTGGGCAGAGTGGGGCTGGGCCACACATGTGGACGGCCTGCTGTGTACCAGGCCCTGGATGTCAGGGCCCGGGAGGGACCAGCCGTGCCTCCTCAGAGCTGCCAGTCTGGTGGCTGACATGTAGCATGCAACCAACACACTTGGGTCTCTGGGTGGGAGCACTGGACGGAGCCCTAAACTGTCTTTCAGAGTCCGAGAACACGCCACACCTCAAAGTGAAGTCATTAAGGCCTGAAGGTGGTCCTTGTTGGAACCAGTTCTCGGAGGTTCTAAACGTGCTCTGGCATGTGGCTGTGGCTTTAGGCTGTCTTGGCACTCACACATCATGAGATGAATCGAGCCTCAGTTTCCCCATCTGAAAAATGGGGCTCATTGTGGCACTTGCTTCTTGGGGTTGTGGTTTAGGGTTAGATGAAGTGAGGTGCTCTCAGCCCCGTGTCTGGCACTCTGTGAATATCATGGAAGCTTCCAGCAGGTGAGCGTGGTGGGTCCACCCTTTCTGGGCCAACCAGAGGCCAGATGAACCTCTGCCCCATTTCTGAGTTTGGTCTTAATGCAGAGAGAGAACAGCCTACCTGACCAGCTGGTAAGGGTGGGTGCCACCCCACAGCTCCAGGGGGAAGACCACCCCAACCCCCAGGTGGCATAGCTTGGGATGGGCTGGAAACCCCCACTCTGGGCTTTCTGGGGGGACCAGGAGCCACAGGGTTTGCCTGACCAGCTGCTCTGGCCAAACCCAATGACATTTTTGGGGGAAGAGTCACCCCAGCTGCTCCCTGCCGGTCAGAGGGGTGGGTGAGGCTGGGCCTGCTGGGCGCCAGGGGAGCTGGTCAGTGATATGGGCCAGACGGATGTGGGCATGAAAGCAGGAGGGGTGCTCCTGCCTCCTGGTCTGAGTTTATAGCTCTGCTGGGGGCTCTGGAGGCCGAGGTGCTGCTCACGGGAGTGAATATCAGCTGCTCAAGGGCACGCCTTGGGCAGGATTGGCATCTCCCTGCTGAAACTGAGGTTGCTGCTGCCTCTCCTCTCTCTTCCTCCTCCTCTTTCTCTCTCCTCCCTTCACCCTCCTTCTCTCCTCCTTTCTCCTCCTCCTTCCTCCCTCTTGTCCTTCTCTTTCCACTCCTCTCCTTTCTTTCCTCTCCTTCTCTTTTCTCTTCCTCCTCCTCTTATCTCTCCTCCTCTCTTTTCCTTCTCCTCTCCTCCTCTCCTCTCCTCCCTCTCATCTTCCTCCTCTCCTCCTTCCTCATCTTCCTTCTCCTTTTCTTCCTCCTCCTTCTCCTTCTTTCCTCCCTTTTGTTTTTTCCTCTTCTTTTCCTCCTCTCCCTTCCTCCTCTCTCTTCTTCCTCCTCCTCCCTCCTCCTCCTCCTCCTCTTCCCTCTTCCTCCTCTTCCTATTTGACTTTGCCTCGATATCCTAAGAGTTGAGATCACCGTTCCTGCCCTGCGGCTCTAAGTGCTTCAGTCGTGATGCCTGCCGTTGGGTCCTCCCAGCTGTCTGCTTACTACAGCTAGGCACCGAGGTTGGGCCACTGAGGTTCTGAGAGGTCTTGCACTTCGCCCTCAGGTGTGGGTAAACAGCAGGGACAGGATTCAGACCGGGCAACTTTTGCTCAGGACTGGAGCTCTTTGCCAGGAGCTTCCCACGCTCGCCTGGAAGGCCGTGAAGGGGAGAGGGCGGGTGCTGGACTGGGAGCCCGGGCAGGCGCGTCCCCTGGAGCTGGCACCTGCCCCCTCTTGCTCTGCTTGCTCAGTTACTCCTGTGAGACCCAGCTCTCCTGGAGATGGGGACCCTAGCATGGTTGGTGGCATCCCTGTACACACTGTCACAACTGGCTCAGAATCGACAATGACACCTTTGACACTCCTGCCCCTTGTGCTTGCTGAGCACTGACTGTGCTAACAAGCCCTCAGAGGCGCTGCTGCACAGAATCCCTGTGCCTCTCTGCGAGTTTGTCATGTTGTTCACCAAAGGGCAGCTGAGGCTCAGCTGGGGACGAGGGGCTCGCTCCAGGGGATCTAGCGGGAATGCTTAGGTCTCAGGCTGTGTGACCTGAGGCCTTGACAGAGGTTCACGAGCAAACTGTGGCCTGGGGGCCACATCCAACCCAGCGACTTCTATTTTTGTATGGCATGTAAGAATTTTTGTTTTCACTTTAAAGAGACCTAAATCTAAAACCTAAAGAAGAACATTTTGTGCCAGTGAAGATTATGTGGAACTCACATTTCAGTGTCCAGGAATAAAGTTTTATTGGAATGGCTGGGCCTGTTCACTGGGCCTTCTCTCTGGCTGCTTCCATGCACGGGGAGAGCTGAGTCGTTAGAGGCCGTGTGAGCGGAGCCGGGTGTGTGCTCCTGGCCCTTCACAGTGAAGATTGTGACTTCTGTTCCAGGCTGGGCACCTTAGGACGATGGGCAGGGCCAGGGGAGGGGGCTGCAGAGCATGGGTGCCACCCTTTTCCCGCAGGTACGCTCAGTGGGCAGGGGCATTAATAAGTGACTGGCCAGCCATCAGGACATGTCCCAGAGCAGTGCAGGTCCCCTAGCCATGCCTTCCTTCCAGGTGAGTCATCCACCTGGTGGTCCGGGGCACGCTTGGAGCCAGAACACCCAGAAGTCATGATGTTCTCCAGATAAGATGGCAAAATATTGATAAGTCAGATTCCCTCATGTCTGCGTCACCGTCGCCCATGCAGAAATTAGGAAAATGTAATGTGCACACGTGAGAATTTAACTGAAAGACTGTGAGAGGTGGCAGAGCTGTGACCTGAGGGACCATCTGAGGTTGTCCTTCATCTCTGTTCTGTTTTGCTTTATGAAAGACATTGTACAAAATCTAGGGGGAAAGAGAGGGGAGGGTGGGAGGGAGGGAGAGAGGAAGCACCACACTGAAAAAATTCCATTGTGGTCGTAACTGCACAGAGGGGATTGGAATTTTTTAAATGAACTTGTGATTTTGGACATGATGGAATTTATGTAGCAGGAAAGAACAAATGCTCTAGAGTATGTTTCTGAGTTCCCCTTCCCTCCCCGGGATCCACAAGTTGCCACTGGCATTTATAAAAGGAGACATTGTTCTAGATTGGAATGGCTAAGGAGATGCTTTAGCTTGGGTGGCAAATGAGGCTAAGAAAGAATGAGAAGGAACAGTGTTCTGGCTGCATGGAACAGCAGTGACAAAGCACAGAAGTCTTTTGTGGAGAAGAGTGAAGAGACTGCTTCATGCTGGAAAAGGAAGCTTAGGCCAGCATATTGCTCTGCGCTCTGAATGTCACCATGAAGGTTACATTGGGGCTGTGTTCAGGATCTCTGTCAATATCGAGTGCTCAGCTGTGCAGGCTGGGCACTTTGTTGAGACCCCAAGTCCTTTCTGAGTGGAGAAGAAAGTCAAAGAAATGTGGCAGTCTCCCCTTAAGTTTTGCTTCCTGTGGTTTTAGTTACTCTCAATCATAATCTGAAAATATTAAACAAAAAAAAAAAATCCCAGAAATAAACAATTCATAGTTTTTAAGTTGCACCCTGTTCTGGGGAACATGAGAAACTTTCTGCCGTTCTTCCCGTGACACAAAGAATCCTTTTCCAGTGTATCCATGCTGTGTACATTACCCTCCTGTTAGTCACTTAGTAGCTATATTGGTTATTATCACAGTGCTTATGTTCAAGCAATCCTTATTGTATGTAGTAATGGAGCCAAAGCTGGAGTAGTGATGCTGGCAATTCTGTTATGCCTAGGAGAAGCTATAAAAATGCTTCCTTTAAGTGAAAAAGTGAAAGTACAATAAGATATCTTGAGAGACTTGAGTGTTTTTGTTACACAGTGATATAATTTTCCATTTTATTATTGTTAATTTCTTACTTAGATTTTATCAGAGGTATGTGTGTGTAGAAAAAATAGTACTCATAGGGTGGTAGTATCTTTGGTTTCAGGTGTCCACTGGGGGTGTCTTAGAACGTCTCTCCTGCAGATGGGGGATGACTGTAATGTGAGGTTATTGAGCCAGGGAGGTGGAAGGCCCCTTGGTGGGCAGGGGTGAACTACAGGGCAGACCCCGTTGGCCGTGTGCTGTGGCCGTTGCCATCAGTCTTCTACGCTGCCTGTGCTTCTTGCTCTAACCAGTGCCCTTCCTGGAGGGGCTTTGGGATATGGACTGAAAGCTGCTCCCTGCAAACTCACCCCCCACCCTTCGCTCCAAGAAATGAGATGGTGGATCCTTTAGGGAGAGGCTGGGGCAGAGCTGAGCTCATAATCATGATAGGCAGCTCCTGCAGCTGTTTGGTAACCTGGTAACTGGTCTGGCGAGTTTTCCTTTGACATGATCAAATTCATTGACCAGTTGTTTCCCACCGTGCCCCCAACCCTTCACCGGAATCAAAATCTGTTCTTTGTCACTGAACACCTGAAATGCCCAGGGAGGCCCCAGGGATCTCTGTGCGCATCGGGCTGTGGTCTGTGCTTCCCTTCCACACAGGTGCCTGCCAGAACACGTGGACACCGGATGGTACAGGTGCACCTCTCTCTTCCCTTGGTCTGGCCTGTTGCCCTCTCCTCCCTACTTCCCTTTCTCCCCTATCTCTAGTCTAGCCTATAGTCTTGCTTGCCATTAAAGACAGTGTCAAGAATGGAAATGAAAGTGATTACTTCCCTTTGGGCTTCCATTGATGGTCTTGGATGGGGTCCTGTGAGCAGGAGCTTGGGGCCCACGTGGGCTGAGCTTCCTCCACTGTGTCCTGCAGAGGCCAGGGAGCCTGCTTACCCCACTGGCCCTAGGGGACCTCATGGTAAAGACCACCAGAGTCAAAGGCCTGGAGAGTTTGTGGACAGGGTCATTTTTGTTTTGTTTTGTTTTGTTTTTAGGTACCGGGGATTGAACTCAGGGACACTCGACCACTGAGCCACTACCCAGCCCTATTTTGTGTTTTATGTAGAGACAGGGTCTCACTGAGTTGCTTAGCGCCTCGCCGTTGCTGAGGCTGGCTTTGAACTCATGGTCCTCCTCTCAGCCTCCCGAGCCGCTGGGATTACAGGCATGTGCCACTGTGCCTGGCTGATTTCTTTATCCTAGAAGTTTCTTTGCCTCTTGTTTTGTCACTAGCAGAGAGGGTAACCCAGGGACTTTGTAGCCTAGAAAGTGAGTTTCCTGACAGCTCTGGGGACTTCTGGGTGGTTTTCATCTGAAGATCTGATAAGGACGGGTGTACAGCCCTTGCCCCCTGGTTTTTATTGAGCACTTGCAATACCTGTCTGCTGGTAAGGGTGCCTCCTGGCAGTGAGGAGGTTAAAGGTGTCACCATTTGCAAGGAATTTGGATACCTATCAGGAGATATGCAAAGCAAGACAGGTTTGATCCAGCTACTCCAGAGTTCTTTAAAAAAATTAAAAAAAAAATTATGGTGAGATACACAGAAGGTTTGCATTTAGTGCCTTCACAGTGCTCCATAACTGTCGCCACTGTTCCAGAACATTCTCATGGCCTCAAGAAGAAACCCTGCGTCCTTTAGCCCTCCCCATGTCCTGTCCCTACCCGGTAGTTCGCATCCTTGTGCTATTGGACATGCCCAGCCGGGCGTCGTGGGTTTTTGCATCTGGCCTCTCTCACCATCTTGCGGTTGGACTGCAACAGGGTCAGGACCGCTGTTTGTGGCCCACCCTCACCAGCTGCTGGACGGTGGTGGCGCGCTCAGTTTAGGGGGTTGTGTGGAGCTGCCTTGCACCCCAGGCACGAGCTTTTCTGTCTGGGAACCTATTTCCGATTCTCTCAGGACACAGCTGGGAGAGGGATTGCTGGGTCACTTGAGAATCTTATGTTTAATTCATCGAGTCGGATTTCCTTTTCTTTTTTCTTTTGGCTTTATTTTTAAAACATATTTTGTCCTGAAAGAAAACACGGATTCAGAGAGCCACACAAAACAGATTGCCAAATGAGTTACCAATAGGAAGACCCCCAGGAAACTCTTGATTCCGGTGGAAAAATAGCACTTTCCCAGCCTTGGTTTTTCCCAGAGCCCCAGCCCAGCCCCAGCCCCCTTCCCACACCGTCCCCACTCTTCTGTCTAGTTAGTGGTCACTTCCCTCCTTCTGTATAATTTTGCCATCCAAGTGTGAATCTCTAGAGAGAAATTTCATCTTACTCATGCAGAACAAAATTGCTGCTTCTGTCTGGATCTACAGTGGTGGTTCTCTGCTGCGGGGAGTTTGACCTCCCATGGGGGGCTGTGACAGCCCGGGGATGGGCATACGTGTCCCCACATCTCGGCTTCCTGCAATGCAGAGACAGCCCCACCCCAAAGACTGGTCAGGCCCCCAATGTCCATGTGCAGAGGATGAGGTTCCGTCGGCCACCTTCTCTGCACTGGCTTCCCTGTTGAAGAGCTGAGCTCTTGTCCTGGAGTGTATCCCAGACTGAATAGCACTCTGGTGACACAGTTCAGCCTGTGCTTGTGTCCTTGGGCCCCAGAACCAGCTTCAACCTCACTGGTGGATTCATTTAACACCTGCCACCTCTGCCCCAGCACTATTTGCAATAAACCACTTTCAAAGATGAATACACTGGCCTTTCTTTCCCTGATCATAGCCATGGGCCACGGACTGACTTTTTTTCCTTTCTTTTTTAACATCTAAGATTTCATTCTGCACTACATGATGCTCAGTGGCCTCCCCCTTTTTTAAGGAGAGGACAAAAAAACACAGCCTGGACTTTATAACAGAATGTTTTGTTCTTGATGGAGACAAGTTTGCTACAAAAATCATTTTTATAAGTGAGGGAGGTATGCAGGTTCTTGGCAAAGGAATTTTTCAAGGGCGAGCAAAAAGCAAGAAGTGTCTCTTAGGATTTGGGGTTGTGCAGGGATGAGGTGGTGACGGGTGTCAGGAGGAAAGCAGTAGACCAGTGCCACCAGGGAAATTATCCCTAGGATGCCAGTGTGCTTCCGGGGACGGTGCAGTGCTTCAGACTCTAAATTTTAAAAGGGTGCTTTTGGAAGTTATTTTGGTGCAGGGTTTGACATGATTCAGGGACATAATGTTTACAGGCATCTTCTGTTGGGGATTGCAGGGAACAGCAATGGGCATGTGGATAACACAGGCGGGAGCTGGGGTGTGAATGTGGAGGGTGTGTTGGTTGGTTGGTCCCAAGGTTTTGGGAAGAATCAGAGTCACTAAAGTAGACCCAGGTCATGAGAGTCGCAAACTCAGCATCAAAGAAGCCAGAGAATGATGCAGATGGTCCTTCCCTTGACCCAGGGTGCACCTGTTGCCTATACAGAGGTGAATATGATTCTGAGTTTTTCCCCATGTGGCAAAGTAGATCTTGAAAAGAAGGTTCCAGCCAGCTAGGAATGGCTGATGGGAATCAGTTATTCAGATCTTGGTCCTGTGAACTCAATGAGTATTGTCTCACTGAGTGTTGTCTATTCACTGTGTTTCAGAGAACATTAGCCTGTTTCTGAAGGACTTTTCTAGGTTTGATTGTAACTCCATTTCTCTCATGCTATTTATGCTTTAAGGTCTTATATCTTTCCATTGCCACTTCTCCTGGGTGCGTGGGTGGGTGAGATTCAGGGAGGAAGTATTAGTCTGTTTTCTGCAACTATAACAGAAAACTGGAGGCTTGCTACTTTATAAAGAAAAGAGGTTTATGTAGCTCCACAGTTTTGGAGGCTGGAAATTCAAACAACATGTCATTGATTCTGGTGAGGGAACCCCTGGCTGTGTGTTATCATGGCAGATGGCATCATGGCAGGCATGTTTGACAGGGAGAGATCACATGATAATAGAGGGAAGGGGCCAGTCTTGCTCTTCTTAAATAACCCTTTTGTGAGAACTAATGAAAGTTCCATGAGAGCTACCCTAATCCCCTCCAAGGGCACTAGCTCCCTAGTCCCCTAGTCACCTCACACTAACCACCAAGTCTCCTATTGCCACTGAGAACCAAACTCCCCACATATGAAACCTTGGAGGACACACTGAAACCACATCCAATCCATAGCAGATGAGCGTGTTCAGTGCTCTGCCTTGGATGGTGGCACAGAACCAAAGTGACGAAATTCTGGAGTTGCACTCTCCCATACAGTAGCCCCGCGAGCCATGTGTGGCTACGTTGAAATTAATTAAAACTAGACATTTGTCCTCACATTTAGACCACACAGATGTAACACATTCCCGCCATGGTGAAGAGTTCCTCTGGGCAGAACTGCAATAGATCATTTCATTGCCATGAAAGATCATGCTGGAGCCAGACAGTCTTGACACAGACCTGGATTTGAATCTCATCTCTGTCGTGAGACTTGAATAACTTGTGTAGTTTTTTTTTTTCCTGAACTTCTTTTTTTTTCTTCCAGAATGAGGACAGGATTCTTTTTTTTCTTCCAGGATGAGGAAACCAGTAGCAAAGGTTTTCTTAACTTTTAACTGACAGCCCTTCTTTTGATAAAGATAAAAATCCCTTTCTTCTTTCCTTTGAGTTTGTTCTCCATCCCCCAAACATAAAGTATAACACTGAGTGTGTGTTTGGCCTCTTTACCCTTGGGTAGTCCCTGGATTAGATGAAGGAGTGGCTTGGGAAAGTTGAAGTTCAACAAAGAGACTGTTATAGAGAGAAGAGGAACAAGGAAGGGGCGGGGGTATGGCTGGGGCTGAGGGTGTCCTGTCCGCGGGTCACCAAGAATAAGGAATTCATCAGTTCCTTCCTGGCCTCCCCTCTCTGGGGAACAGGTGATGGTGCTTTTCAGCTTGAGCAAAAGAGAATAGATGTGGGCAAAGAGGGAGGGGGCTCAAAGTGGGGAAGGGGGTGTGGGGAGACCCCAGCCTGAATTTGTCATCCTGGCTCAGCATTGAGTGTGTGTCAACTCATAATGGCCGTGAATAGAAATCCACCTGGACTAACTTAACCCATAGGGTGGGAGACAATGTATTGGGATGACATTGGCTTTTTCAGAGAACTTGTATCAGCTAGTTTTTGCCGCATAACAAACCACCCTGAAACATAACAGCTTTAACAATCATTTATTTACCTCATGATTTTGTGGGTAGTCTGGACCTTCCTGGCAGGCAGAGAGGCTCAGCTCTTACGCACCTGGGATCTGCTGATGGTTTGGTGAGTGGCTGGACAATCTAGCATGGCCTTGCTCATGGGTCTGGTGATTGGTGCTGTTAGTCAGCCTTGCTCTTGCTGCTCATGCTCCATTGACTTCATTGGACCAGGATCATATGAAGATCTCACGGGTCCAGGACCCCAGGACATCAATCCCCAGGACACAGTACTCCAAGTTTCTGTTTGCATCATGGGTGCTGATGTCCCATTGACCAAAGCAAGTCACACGCTGAGGTAAATGAGAGGGGAGGTGGGTGCTGCACCTATTGATGGGAGGGGAAGCATTCATGGTCATTTTTCCCCCTGCTACACGACCCAGGGTGGGAAACACAGTGGGGCAACAAGACAGTTTAGCCAGGACTTAGCACTCAGTTGGATGTCAGGTCTGGGTATCAGGTGAGAAAATTAAATGATTTTTCTGAGTCATAATATAATGTCCAAAGTTCCAGTATTGTAAAATGAGTTCCTTCCCCCTTGATTCTTGGTGTGTTATTTTATTTTTAAGGAAAATTTAATTTGACAGCATAGTTGTGCATATATGTGGGGCACGGTGTGGTATTTTGACACCTATTAAGTGTGTGGTGATCAAGTCAGGTAATGAGTAATTCCATCGCCTCAGACATTTATCATTTCTGGTGTTAGGTATGTTCAGATTCTCTTCTAGCGATTTTGAAGTATGCAGTGAATCTTCTGTCTTCTTCACCATGCATTAACTTTAGCCTAAAACCTCTGTTTGCTTCTGAGACATTGGTTCTGTTTTATTCCTATGTCTCATTTTTACCTCAGCACCATAATGATTTAGTTATGACCGATTTAGAACTCATTCTATTAAGTGACAAATCTAGTTTTTTCCTATTATCTTTTCCCAAAGTGTTTATTTTTCCTATTGAACTGGACTTTCCAAATCGATTCCTTCCAGCACATAACAAAATCTACTGACACTGATTACAATTTTAATTAAAAATTTAAGCCAGGCACAGTGGTGCATGCCTGGAATCCCAGCACTTTGGGAGGCTGAGACAGGAGGATAGTGAGTTCAAAGCCAGCCTCAGCAACGGTGAGGCACTAAGCAACTCAGTGAGACCCTGTCTCTACATAAAACATAAAATAGGGCTGGGGATGTGGTGCAGTGGTCGAGTGCCCCTGAGTTCAATCTCTGGTACCAAGCAAACAAAAAAATTCGTAAATTAATTGGAGTCATTAGTACCTTAATAGTTTTCTTTCCATGCAAATCATTCTAAGTAATTCTAATTCTAAGTAAAATTAAATTTAAAGGTCCCCTCTGCATTTGTAGATCTTTTCTATTGCCCTTTTCATATTGGCATCCTGGGTAAATTTCTGTTACAAAGATTTCTGATTTTTGTATCATTGAGTTTTTGTTGTTGGTTGTAGCTACTGTGAATAGCATATTTATTCTGAATCCAGAGTTTGTGGTGAAATTAATAAGTAGGTTTTAAAATATTTTTATTCATTACATGCAATTTTATCTCCTACAAATTGTGGTCATTGAAAAATCGCACATAAGAGTCATGCTTCCTATTTCAGTTTTCCTCCTATTCTGTTCCCTAGGACTTCAGGACCAATATTAAATATTTAGGAAGGGTGTTACCTGGCGTCCAGGTTCAGTAGATTTCCCGATGTGAAGTCATCTCGCTGTCCTGGGCTGAGCGCCACTTGCCGGTGCTGAATTATTCTGCAGCGTCGTGTTGGGTTTGATCGCTGGGCTGCTGTTTTTCACTTCTTGGACTTTCGCCCTCTGTGTTCCTGAGTGAAATTGTGCTGTGCTGTTTGTTTGATTTTGCAATCTCTTCATCAGGGCTCCTTATCAGATGTTCCAGTCACACAGGGAATCGGGCCGGTTGCCGTCGTCTGGTGTCAGGATTCCGGCACCAGCCCGAGTGATTCCTTGAACAACCGGGGTGCTACTGGAGATCTGAAGGTGCTATAATCTACACGGGAAGGAATTCCTGGGTAACTTTGTAAAAATCACATACAAGGTTGTTAGAGAATGCAGCCTAAAAAATTGCACACACGGCCCCCTGGGAAGATCCTTGGAGTCGGATGTTGTGATTTGCATTTTCTTAGCAAAGTTTCACTGAGTTTTTCAGATTTAACAGGACCTTATGAGAGTTGTCTTGGTCTTATTTATAGGCTCTCTTTTACCCCTATGTTGATCTGACAGTTGTACTTATTGTTTTCCGAAAAGCAGATCTTGGATTTCTCTATCAGTTCCCTTGTTTCACAGTCAGGTAGCTACGGTTACGATCTTTCTTTTTCATTTAAGGATTATTCTGAGCCACTATTTTGCTCTTTTGATTTTTTCCCCTTAGTGTGAAATGTTTAGTGGACGTATCATACATCTAAATCCTCTTTGTAATAAATTGGGGAATGAACAAATGAAAGATCCAATTTCATTCTTTTAATACAATTACAACTTTTAAAGCCATGAATTCATTCTCTAGAGAAGCCTTTACTACTCTCTTAAGTTTTGGCTATGTAACGTTCTTGTTTTCTTTTTGTGATAATACGTTTTACTTTATATTATGGTCCTGGGGATTGAACCTATGGGTGCTCTACTACTGAGCTGTATCCCCAGCCCTTTTTATCTTTTTTGAGACAAGGTCTCACTAAGTTGCTGAGGCTGGCTTCCAACCTGTCATCCTCCTGCTTCAGCCTCCCGAGTCCTTGGGATGGTAGGTGTGCACCACCATGCTTGGTTTAATTTGTTATTTTTGATTCTATTATCTCAAAAGCTGCTCTTGAGTATGTACTATCTTTCACTTACTTTGTATAAATCATCTCATTTCATCTTCATAGCCACCCCAGAACTGTCCCTGGTATACAGGCTGTTTCACAGCATGAAATGGAGCCTCAGTGACTTCCTGGGTCACACGGGCAGTGGCGCAGGGGAGAGGAGTGTTGGGCTGGAATTTAGTCCTTGTTTTGATTCTAAACCACGTGGCTTTTAGACTATGCTACACTGCCTCTCCGGTTGAGTGAGTTTTAATCACTAGTTGTTAGGGTTTAAAAAAATTAACTTTCCATTTTAATGAGTTGTCTTGATTTGCAGTTACGGGGCTTAAGACATTTTTTAAAAAACTTGTTTTGGACGACGGCCTCAACATGTGAGCTGCAGTTTCTGCGTTCACATTCCCTGTGGCTTCCTGGTGGCTGAGGGACTGTTCTGGCGCACTTGTGAATGTTCCTTGGAAGCTGGAAGCACAGGTGACTCCAGAGCCTAAACTCAATCTTCAGCTCCAGGAGAATGCGTCTCCCCGAGCCCGCCCCCTGTGCAGCAGTGACCCGCCCACCCCGGAGGCTGGGCTGTGCTCTCCTTCCCTCCTGTGCTTGTGGTTAGTGACCCTGGCTTGGGAGTGTGACTGTGGACCCTCCTTCCCTGTGGCCCTCCTTTCTATTTCTGGCCCTTGTTCTCAGCAGGAGGATGCTGAAAAGCCAGAGTGACTTGCAGTGACATCAGGGATCAGAACTTTCTTTCAAATTGCGCTGTGATTCATCTTTATTTTTATGGGGCTGTGTCACGTTAGAAGCATTACAGTAGTCGTTTTTGTTTGAAATCTAATAAGGGTTTTAATATGCCATCTGGAGTCTATGTTCCTTATATTTTTTATTGTTCATGACTAAGGGTGGTGTCAGGGTAGGAAATGGGCTTGGCACCCTTGCTGACATCTGCCCAAAGTGTCCATCCTATTTCCCCAAACCTTGTTTTTTCTATGCGGGTGGCAGCCGGAGGCAGACAACTGGTACTGCTCTTGGTGGAGACGCGCTTTGGACTCCTTTTCTTTTTCATTTATTTAAAATTCTAATTCTTTTCTCCTCCTCCTCCCAAATGGGGTCCTGTTGTGTTGCCCAGGCTGGCCTCTAACTCCTGGGCTCAAGTGATCCTCTTGCCTCAGCCTCCTGAGTATCTGGGACCACAGGTGCACACCACTCCACCGAGCTCAGAATGTTTTAAAATTAAATATTGAGTGTTGAGAGAGTAGATGGTAAGTGTTCTCACTGCAGAAAATGAGAAGAAAGTGAGGTCATGTGTATGTTAGTTAGCGGTATGTAGCCATTCCACAATGTATACATATTTCAAAACATATACGACAGATATATATATATATACACACACATATGTATATGATTTTTGTCAAACAAGTAAATGCATACATTTAAATTAAAAATTTAAAATTTCAACATAGAAGAACAAAATGAATAAGGGAAATCTGTCCTCTGCATTGTAGGGACTTTAATAGCATCCCCCGCCTCTACCCACGTGATGCCAGTGGGACCCCAGGTCATGTCTCCAAAGGTTGACAAACATCCCCTGGAGAGGGAAGCCTTTTCTCCCATTAATTGACCTGTGCTGCTTGCGGGCCTGCGATATCCTTGTCAATCCCTCCCACCAGAAGTGCCCACTTCCCTGGCCCCGCCCTTCCCTGGCCCCGCCCTTCCCTGGCCCCGCCCTTCCCTGGCCTCATCCTCCTTTTTTACCTGCGCTGTGGCTCCTGCCTTGACTTTTATAAGTTGCTGTTTTCCTTGCACTTTGCTGTAATATCATAACCCCAAATTGCACCCCAGGATACCATACTTAAACTTTTCTCCTAAAAAAAAAAACCCCTTTAGGGCTGGGGGTGTAGCTTACTGGTAGAGTGTGTGAGGCCCCGTCTTCAATCCCTAGCACCATTAAAATTTTTTTTTCTTAAAAACCATTTATTATACTGGACGTGGTGGCACATGCCTGTAATCCCAACAGCTCAGGAGGCTGAGACAGGAGGATCAAAAGTTCCAGGCCAGCCTCAGCAACTTAGCGAGACCCTGTCTCAAAAACTAAAAAGGGCTGGGGATGTGGCTCAGGGGTCAAGCACTCCTGGGTTAGATTCCCAGCAACAACAACAACAACAAATTATTATGCTTTTTAGGAAAAGGTGTATTCTTTATTTCATGTTATCCATATTTGTTTCAGAAAAATATGCATGAAAGTGTTAGATCCTCCAGAATGTCCTCCCCGGAACCGAGTGTGCTAAAGACCATGCGAAGTCTTCCGTGGTCGGCCTGCCGACACCCATGCGTCAACAGAATCTTGTGCACTCAAGCCACGAGCTCTGATGGGGATGGCTAGCCGTGTGGCCATCTGCTTCTCTCTTGGCGCTATCGAGACGCTTTCCACATAGATATGAATCTCTATCATAGCTTTAATTCGTGCATGGGTGGCTGTTTTGAGGTGGTTTTCAATTTGCCATTGGTATGAAGAAATGCTGTGATAGAATCTTGGGTCTTCATCGTTGTTGACTTTTCAGACTGTTTTCGATTTCTCTTTGTCTAGACGTATTGAGATCCAATGTGCAGATGATAACGCACATGTTGTCGGGTAGGGTTCAAAGAGTCTTGATGAAGTTGTGTGCACTACGTAGCCAAAGCCCCCTGGTGGGTGAGGCAGAGCTGCTTCTCACTGTCTTTAAAGGTTCTTTTCCGCCCCCCTTCCCAGTCTGTGCCCTTGCGTCCGTTCACATATGGATCAGCTTCGCCTGCTCTAGAGCTTCATGCGCAGTGGCCCCTCAGTGCCCTCAGGGGATGGGTTTTGGGAGCCCCCATGGGTTCCTTATAGAAGAGATGCACCTTTCCCTTATATATAAAATGGCATAGTTCTTGCACAGGACCTATGCAGTCCTCCTGTAGACTTTAAGTCATCTCCAGATGGTTTAAAATATCTAATAAGAAGTACGTGCCACGTACATGGTTGTGGCGCTGCATTGTTTGGGAAAAGGATGAAGAGAAAGGTCTGGACACGTTCAGCGCAAATCCACCCACCACAGGCCTAACTGGCCCTACACCGGCTACAGTGTCGTGTTTTCCCATGTTTTCTATCTCGTTTGTTGGATGTGGAACCTGTGGCTCAGGAGGGCCGACTGTATCTAGAATGATATGGTACCGAGTATTTGGTGTCTGGTTTCTTGTGCTCAGTGTGATTTCTTCTTCTTCTTCTTCTTCTTCTTCTTCTTCTCCTCCTCCTCCTCCTCCTCCTCCTCCTTCTTCTTCTTCTTCTTCTTCTCCTCCTCCTCCTTCTTCTCCTTCTCCTTCTTCTTCTTCCTTCCTTCCTCCTCCTCCTCCTCCTCCTTCTTCTTCTCCTCCTCCTCCTCCTCCTTCTTCTTCTCCTCCTCCTCCTCCTCCTCCTCCTCTTCCTCCTCCTTCTTCTTCTTCTTCCTTCTTTTGGTACCAGGGATTGAACTCAGGGACACTCAACCATTAAGCCACACCCCCAGCCCTATTTTGTGTTTTATGTAGAGACAGGGTCTCACTGAGTTGCTTAGTGCCTCGCCATTGCTGAGGCTGGCTTTGAACTCGTGATCCTCCTGTCTCAGCCTCCTAAAGTGCTGGGATGACCGGCGTGCGCCTCTGCACCCTGCTGTGATTTCTTCCTGAGTTGCTGTGGCTTCTGTGTATTTTCCTTTTAGTTCTCTTTTAACCCACCTGTCATACTCCTCCATGTTCTTTACTTGGAATTTTTCTGCTGAATGTTGCTGCTGTTCTGCCAGCAGTTTCTCTATTGCAGCTGAGCAACTGGCCTTGGACCTTCTCTTGTTTTGGGTGTCCCACATCTTCTGTCCTCTGCATTTCCTGCATATTTGTAGCTGGATCCCGACATAGGGCTGGAGGGGTCAGGTCCTACAGGTCCTGTAGTTGCGCCTATTTGACAGATGGGAAAAGCCAGCACAGGAGACTGGGAGCCTTCTCAGGCCCCTCAGTACCTGGGTCTTCCTTCTTCCCTGCATGTGTCCTGCTTCTAACACTTCAGGATCGTGGGCAGTAAGCTGAATACCTATGAGCCTCAGTTTCCTCATGTGTCAAATGGGATCGTGACACCTCTGTAAGGCCTGTGGATAATGTAGGTGATCCCCAGTACTCAGTTTCTAACCCCCGAAGCATCTTGCCATGACAAAGCTCTGAGACCTGTGGGGACTTGGTTCCCCTGGGTCCAGGCAGGAGCTCTTGGCCTCTCTTCCCTTCCTGAGCTCCAGGGACCCACCTCAGTGATCTCCTTTAGAGTGTCCCTGAGCTTTTCTGTTGTTAGTCTTTTGTCTTTTGGGGCCATTCCTGGCAGTCCCTGTTTGAACTGGGGACCGACTTAATTCTCTGTGGCCCTTTGGGGCCAGGCAGCCCACAGGCACCCGAACGGTGAGATCATCCAGGAATGGGGCCTCTTCCCACTGCTTTAGGTAGGACAAGCCTCAGTGCTGCGTTGGTCTGGGGAGGTAGCTTGCGGGGTTATGAGCTCGCTCTCCTGTGGTCATTCGGGGTTGTGGTATTGGCAGGGTTTGAAATCAAGAGGTTAAAGTACAGCTGTTATGGTTTAGATGTAAGGCATCCCCCAAAAGCTCACATGTGTGAAGAATTCAAGAAGGTTCAGAGGAAAAACGATGGAGTTGCGAGAGTCTTAACCCAACCAGTGAATTGATGCTTGTTAGGGGTTAACTGAGTGGTAACTGAAGTGGGGGTGTGGCTGGAGAAGGCGGGCATTGGGGGCGTGGCTTTGGGGTATGTATTTGTACCTGTCAAGTGGATTCCTCTCTGCTTTCTGATCATTATGTGAGCTGCTTCCCTTCGCCACACTCTTCCACCAAGATGCTCTGCCTCACCTTGAGCCCCGAGGAAGGGAGCCTGCTGTGCATGGATTGAGACCTCTGAAACTGAGTCCCCAAATAAACTTTTCTTCCCCTAAAATGGTTCCAGTCAGATCTTTTAGTCACAGCAGCGAAAAAGCTGACTCAAACAGCAGCGGTGGGCTGGCAGCTCCAACGTTAGATCCCCACCACATGCTCACGCTGGGGCCCTCAACATTCAGCTTGAAGCCTAGTGACCAACGAGTGGTGGTAGGAGGTAGGACCTTTAGTCAGGTCATGAAGATGGAGCCCCAGGAATGGGGTAGTGCTCTTGTGTGTGGGGTGAGACCAAAGTTCTCCTTTCTACCCCGTGAAGACACAGCTAGCAGGGGCCATCTGTGAACCAGAAAGCGGAGCCTCCCAGACGGGGAATCTGCCGGCACCTTGATGATGGGCGTTCTAGCCTTCAGAGCTGGGAGGAGTGAATTTTTGTGTTTATAAGCTGCCCTGTATACAGTACTTTGTTAGAGCAGCTTAAACAGACAAAGAGAGCTAACAATCGTCTCTTTCTGTTAACTTTCTTAGTCTTTCCATTTTTTAGGCAAAAAAAACAAAAACAAAAACAAGTCTCAGAGAATATAGGCAAAGTGTATTTGTCCCCCTTTCCTTTGCTATAGCAAAATAACTGAGGCTGGGAAACTGTAAAGAAAAGAGGTTTATTTAGCTCACAGTTTGGGAGGCTGAAAGGTCAGGTAGCTTGGTGCTGGCTCTGGTGAGGTTGCTTGGCTGCCCCATGGTGGGTGGCCTGATGGCTCCAGCAAAGGTGGTGTGAGCCGACAGTGGGTGGGCAGGAAGCCAGAGAAACCAGTGCTATGATTTGGATGTGGTCTGAGTGTGTGTCCCTTGAAGGTCCATGTGTTAGAAGCGTGGCCCCCAGTGTGGCCATGACAGAGGTGGTGGAGCCTAATGGGAAGTGGCGAGAGGCTGCCCATTGAAGGGCTTGCTGTGGTTCTCAGGGGACTGTGGTTAGTCCCCGAGAGAGGGCTGGTGTGACAGAGCAGGCCTGGCCTCTCCCGCCCGGCAGAGCTGGAGCTTCTGAACAGTGCAGTGGTGTGCGCCTGCCACATTCCGTAGCCTGGGAATGGCCCCAGCTAGAGGCCGTCACTCCCCTGCTGTCCCCCCACCGTCTCTGGCTGCCTGTTGCCAACTCACCTGCACTGCCCTGTGGTTTGTAGGAATCCTTAAGCCGTGGAGCCTGAAGCTATCTGGTCAGCTTTGTGAGATCCTGTGCAGATGTGAGCTGACGCCCACCTGGGCTCCCGTCCCACCTAACAGAACAAAGTCCAGGTTGTGTAACGTCCCTAAGTTGGAGTGATAGAGTGATAGATGCGTGCCACAGCCCTGTGGCAGGTCTTGGCGCATGTGTGTGTCCTGGGAATCTCTCTGTGTCTGTCTTGGGGTCCTTGGCACTCTGGTTTGAGATGTCTCATGGAGGTCATCCCCAGTTACCAGTGACTGGACCCTCTCAGATGGTCCCTGTGGAGTTCAGTTACCTGGCGGTTCTTGCCTTGCTCTCCCTGGGCCATGGGGTCCTTGTGGAGAATGCAGCCAGGGGCCTGATGGGGTGGGTGGCAGGCATTTGGGATAAATCAGTCGGGATTTTCCATGTGAGCAGAGCATGAATCTGGTAGCCCTCAGCAGGTGATAGAGGGTCTCATTAGGACAACAGCTTGATGCCAAGGGACCTGGATGAGCTCTTGAGCCACATGTCTGGATGTCAAACCTTCCCTGTGTCTAGTCAGAGCCCGAGAGGTCAGGGATAAACACGTGGAAGGCAGGTGGCCTTTATTCTCTGGGATCTGTGACTTTGGGGGCTAACGAAGCTCATCTTTTTAAAACTTACTGTTTTGTTTTGTTTTTTAATTTGGAAAACATAAATATACCGTATCTATCACCTATATATATATGTATCTATATAATACCAGATCTATCATATGTAGCTACATCTCCCTCTAACTGTCATTTAGAGCTATCAGCTACGTTGTGACCCCTCCAAACGCACATGCCGAGGCCAGCCCGAGTCTCAGAATGTGACTGTATTTGGAGACAGTCTGCACAGAGGCAGTTAAGGTTAAAAGAGGCCACAACGTAGGCCCTTATTCAACATTGACTGGTGTCTTTATAAGAAAGGGAGATTGGGACACAGACACAGTGCCCACTCTGTGAGGCCACAGGGAGAAGAGGGACATAAGGCCTGGAACCGGATCTTGGGCTCCCAGCCTCCCAGCTGTGGGATAATCCGTTGCTTTGGCAGGACAGCCTAGCAAGTTCACACACACACTGAGACATGTTAACGAGGTATCAAGTTTGTTTAATTTCACGTGTGTGTATGTATATTTGTATTTAAACTGACATATTTATTTAGGATAAAATAATCCAGTATTTGTTAATGTAATAAGTGGAAGTTAGGAAATGGGGGTGTAATTAGAGCTCCGTCACCTCCCCTGCTGTGCTCTCCTTCCTTCTCCCCAGGCGTACGGTGGACTTGGCGTCGACTCCCAGCCCTGTGTATACTTTGACACAAAAGTCTGTAAAGCAGTGCTTTCGGGTAGTCCAGATAGGTGCGTCAATAGAAGCATGTTCTGGTTATTGCCAGAAATTAAACATGACAACTTGTTAACGTATTCGTGCGTGTGCATTCACTCGTGCTGCATCTTGGGAATCTGGTGCCTTTTTGCACATCTCAGTTCCAAGGACTCTGTAGCCATATGTGGCCATGGTCCTTGATGGTACAGCTGTGGTCCTTGAGACACTCGGGGCCTCCCCCTCCCCATGCACTCACGTGGTCTTTCACGCATGTGGTTAGGATTCCCACAGGCGGTCCCAGCAGCATGCTCTCTACCTCCTGCTCAATGGTCTTCAGATCTGTGCCTCGTAGGACAGTGGCCAGTGCCCCTCATTCAGGATACCCCATCGTTTGAGCCCCAATCTTCTCGCCAGCTCCTCTGGTGAGGTGCGCGAGCTTGCTCTCTGTGTGTTTCTTTTATAAACGTTGCTGCCACAGGCCCTTGAATGGGTTTCCTCCTACCCATTTGCGTGTGGCTTTCCACACTGATGTTTGGGAATGAGGCTATTAGGCAGTGGGGGCACATGTGTTTTTAGGTCCAGCTGGCTTTCTGTATCCAGGGGTTTTGCATCTTTGGGTTCAACCAACCTGGGATTGAAAATATTCAGGAAAAATATTCATGTGTACTGAACATGTGCAGACTTTGTCTTCTCATTTGCTAGATGATACAGTATTAACAACTGTGTCCCTAGCATTGACATTGCATTAGCTATAAGTCATCTAGAGGTGATTGACAGCATCTGGGAGGATGCGAACGCTACTCCATTTTATATAAGGGATTCTAGTATTCTGGAGGATCCTGGACCCAATCCCCCGTGGACACTGAGAGCTGCCTGTGTAATATGCACCTTCATAAGTGGCCTGCAGGGCTGTGACCTTCAGTGTCTCCACGAGTGCACTGAAGAGCATGTCACACACTGGAGGCTGCAGGGACATGTTAGTTCTCACGGCCTGGCAGGGGATACCATGGTATGGTTTTCTTTCGCTCCTTCCTAATTTCTGGGGAAGCTGATCATCTCTGTTTCCTCCCTAGCCGCATCTTCCGGCCTCACTGAGCTGCTTAGTGCTTCACTTTTTGCGGAGGCTGACTTTGAACTCACGATTCTCCCGTCTCAGCCTCCCAAAGTGCTGGGATTACAGGCATGCGCCACTGCACCTGGCTTCTTCTTCACATTTTTGAAGTGTTTGTTGGTGTGGTCAGATGTGCATGAGTCCAGGCAGAGGTCCTGACCATCTTCAGGTGCCATCTGGTGGAACAGAACGTTTTCACTGGGGGCAGCGTCACTGCCATCATCTCCAGGACATTCTGTCTCCCACCTGAGCCCCTGTCTTGTTCAACACACTCCATCTCCTCCCCAGCCCTGGTCCCGCCGAGCCACCTCCAGTCTCTGTGATGGACACCTGCAGGGCCTCCGGTGCCTGGAATCTTGCACACCAGTCTTCCCACGACTGGCTGACTTTTCCGAGCACTAGCGCAGCGCCACCCAGGGCATCCGTGCTGTGGCACCATTGGCATTCCCTTCCTTATTAAGGTGGAGTCATACCCCCCTGGCCTCCAAGTGCTGCATCTTCTTGGTCCATCCGTCTGCCGATGGACATTGGGTTGTGCCCCTCTTTTGGCTGTGGTGAATAACGCTGCTGTGGACGTGGGTGTGCGAATGTGTCTTTGGCTGCTGGGTCCTGGAGACAGAGAGGTGGTGCCTCCTCTGATTCAGTGAAGACGGCCGGGTGGGAGGACAGTGCTGCCCGCTACCTGACTCTGGGCAGTTCCTCGTGGGCTGAGAGCAGCCTCTCCACCGGGCTTACTTTTCCTTTCCATTTTCTGTTGCCCTGCGGGAGCTGGTCGTTTTCAGCCTGGGGGTGTTTTCCATGCTGATGTTTTTCTCTACTGTTGCCTTTGTTTTGGGGTGTTGAGGGAGGGGGGACCCCGCCCCTGTGTGTGTGTGTGTGTATGTAGTCATGGGTTTAATTTGTGATTACACATTCACCTGGGTCTCTGTGGAAGATCTCAGAGCTCACCCCTGCTGGCTCAGGTCTCTCCCCTCTTCCTCCAGGAGACTGGTGAGGAAAGACAAGTCCAAGAAGGAAGAGACTTTCCTTTCTCTCTTGTTTCCTCTTCTTCACTTTGTGCATAACTGGAAGTTTTTTTTTTTTAATGTTCCATTAAAACATTTGCAAACTTTTTAAACTGCTGCATTATAGTGTACATATTTAAAGGGCACAGTGTGATATTTCAGTACGTGTGTACGGTGCATAATGATCAGATCAGGGCACATGGGTCATTCTTCACCTGAAACATTTATCATGTGTTTATATTGAGAACATTCAAAATCCTCTCTCTGCTGGCTTTTTTTTTTTTGGTGCTGGGGATAACCTAGGGCTTCTAGCAAGCTCTACCACTGAGCTGCACCTCCAGCCTTCTGCTAGCTATTTAAAAAATATATTTCAAGAACATATAGTTTTTATTAAAATATTTGATATCATTTACCTGCTGGCTAATTTTGAAATCCACAATGAATTGTGGACCATACATAACTCAAAGTTTTGTGTGGAAAAGAGAGAGCCCAGTACTCCTTTAATTAGCTCCAAATTATACATCTTTTTAAAAACAACCTTATTGAGTCATAATTTATATACAGTGAATTATTTACATGCAGTGGCTGTGTAAAACATGTGGCAGTTTCTCAAGGAGTTAAATACAGAATGACCCTGTGATCCTTCAGTTCTGCTTCTAGGTAGGCATCTGAGACCAGAGCAGACAGACATGGACCAGCATTATACCTCCATGAGCCCAGTGGATTCATTCACCGTAGCGGCAAGGTGGGAGAAAACAGGTGTCCACTGAGAAATGAGTAGTAAGACGTGGTCCTCCATGTGAAGGAATAATGTTCAGCCTTACAAGGGAAGGGAATCCTGACACCTGTCTACCTTGGAAACGTGATGATCAGTGAAGTAAGCCAGTCACAAAGAACCAGCGTGGATGATTCCAGTCCAAAGATGCCCCTAGAAGGGTCAGATTGATAGAGACAGGAGGTCTTTCCCTGTGGTAGAATCTGGAGGCTGGGGAGGGGTGGGTGTCAGTGTTGAAGAGACAGAGTTTTCATTTGGGAAGATGAAGAAGCTCTGGTGGCGGAGATGGCTGCTTAGCACTGTGTACGTGCTTCATGCCTCTGACCTGTGTGCTTAAACATGGTCAAAGGGTAGATTTTATGTGAGTTTTGCTACAGTTTAAAAAATATACACTTAAGTGTACAGTTGGTTGAATTTTGGCCACAGCACAGGCACGGAGCCACATTGTCAAATCGCAGAACTTTGCTGTATCCCTCAAAGGCTTCCTCCTGCTCTCCCATCCACCCCAGCCATCCAGGCTGCTCATTTCTGTCACTATGAATTAGCTTCCCCCTTTCCAGAGCTTCCTGTACATGGAGTCATGCAATCCTCTCTTGTGTCTGGTGGCTATTGTTGAGCATGAGGTTTTGAGATTCAGTGGTGTTACTGCATTTATCAATAGCTCACCCCTTTTCTGATTGCTCAGCTGCATTCCATCGTGTGGAGGGATGTTTTGTTTTCCCCTTTTTGTTGTTGAGGAACATTTGGGCCATTCTCAATTTTTGCATAAACCTGTTATGAACATGGCGAGGGCCTGTGCTTTTCTGTCTCTTGGGCACAGACCCAACAGCAGAGTGGAGGGCTACAGGGTGGCTGTGTTGGATCCCTAGCACCACAGTCCATTCATCCATTCATCCATCCATCCATCCATCCATCCATCCACAGTATTTAACTTCAAGAAGGTCCAGACTGTTCTCCTAAGTGGTTCTGCGGCATTGGGTCGCACCAGCTGGGCATGAGACTCCATGTCTTGTTAACACTTGGTGTCCTCCACGTTTTTATCATTGGCCACTCCAGTGGGCATGAGGTGCCGACTCACTGTGCGTCTCACTTGCATTTTTTGGATGACCAGACGCTGTTCATCTTCTTTCTTTCTTTAAATTTTCTATTGAGTATTTAACTTTTTTTTAACCGTTATTTTATTTATTTATGTATTTTGTATCTGGTACTGAGGATCGAACCCAGTGCCTCACACATGTGAGGCAAGCGCTTTGCTACTGAGCCACAACCCCAGCCCTCTTTCTTTTTCTTAGTTATTTTGCTGGAGCTAGAACCTGTGTATGCTGAGCCCCCATGCTACCACTTGGCTCTATCCCCAGCCCCAGATCCCAGATGTTATGAAGCCTTTCATTTGTGTGTTGTTGATCTGTATAGTCCAAATCCTTTGCTCATTAAAAAAAAAAATGGAGAGGGGACATTTGTCTCATTATTCATATATTTTGAGGTAATGTGAATATTTTCCCCTATGGTCCCCTTTGGACTTTCCATTTTCTTAATAGGGGTGTGTGTGTGTGTGTGTGTGTGTGTGTGCTGGGCATGGAGCCCAGCTCCTTGCACATCCTAGGCAACTGCTCTACCACTGGACTTCCTCCCCAGCCCTTGTGATTTTATTTTGAGACAGGGTCTCACTAAGGTTCTGAGATTGGCCTCAAACTTGCAGTCCTCCTGCCTCAGCCTCCTGAGTAGCTGAGATTCCAGGCGTGAGCTACTGCGCCTGGCTTTGCCTTGTTTTCAGAGCATGGATGGGTTTAAATTCTGGCGAATGGGTGCTAAGGCCGAAGTTTGGGCTCTCAGGTCTGAAAGTGGTCATCCAATGCTGGCTCTTAGGAATATGTGAAAAATCTATTTCCAGAAATATTTTAAAGAAGGGACTAAAAAACAAACCCTTGTTTTCATGATTCAGAGATACGAAAGTGAGTATTCTGAAATCTCATCCTTAAGCCTGAATAGTCATAATGGCAGATTTCCTCCCTTTCCTGCCCTCCTGTGTGTATTGTATTGTGAAATATACTACAGTAAGTGCATAAACACTTGTTCGGTTTAGCAAATAATGACGAGTCCAACTCAGGTTGAGCAGAGAAGCAATCTCGGCTCCCCAGAAGTCCCCAGAAGTTCCTTTCTAGCCCTCACCCCCCTCTCCCCCAGAAGCAGCTCTCTCCCCCTCTTAATTATGGCCAAGACTATTTTTAGCATCTGAATGTTGAGCAGACTCAGGCTGCAGCACACTTAGAGTGGATCCGTTGCGTCCTGCTCGGTACAAGCTTTGCTGCTCAATCAGGAGACTCCTACTATATTTTTTCTTTCCTCTCATGCGTCCAGTACTTTGGCCTCTATAAGGGTCCTGCACCGGCCACGACTTAATATCACATTTCAGGTAGAGTGCGAATACCACTGCATTAAGAGGATACACTGTGTTAAGTCCCAGGGAAATCCAGAGCTAAGACTGAAAGCATTAAGCCCCGATACACACAGAAGCTGATAAGAATACGAGGCTGTGTTTTCAAAGGTGACTAGGAAGTTGGCACCAACAGGCTTGGGTCCCATCTCAAGTTTCAAGAAGTAAAGTTTAAAAAACGAACAACTCGGCCATCACATTCCTGCAACCACTTGGTCATAGTGATTGAGGGCTCCAATGAAGCTGAATCTTGGTCCCCTGGTGACTGATGACAAACCAAGACAGGTTGTTATCCTTTCTGGGCCTCTGGTCACATTTGTGAAATTAAAATGTGATCTGAACTTCTTGGAGATACTGTAAGCTTAGCTAAGGCATTGCACACGAGGCATTCAGTATGTGTAAGTCCTTACTTAAAGCCAGGAAATAATGGCTCAGCTTAGTGGGTGAAGAAGAGAGCAGTTATATATAAACCATAGTAAAGGAAATAATTGTATTTGTTTTATTAAGAACAAAACAACACACACACAAACATGAACACACAAATTTATACTCTGTAGCTTTAGATGACTACAGAAACTGTTAAGAGCCAAAATAAATAGATCTTTTAATAGGAGAAAAAACAAAAGTTGTTTAGCTTTCCTGGGCGGCTCAAAGTTGCAGGGACTGGACATCCTTGATAGGCAGGATAACCTTAGATGTGTAGGTTAACGGAGCGGTGGGCAGCATGAGTTTGTGCATGTGAGAGGGTTTCCATTTCTCTTGGAGTGCCTCTCAGTACTTGGCTTCAGGGCTAGACCATAGAAGTTTTTGGAAAGCTGCAGTCATATTTTATTTTCTTATCCCTTCACCTAGCACATGCCAGGGTACACAGAGAAGTGCTGTGGTTGGTAAATAGGCCCTGCCTCTTGCTAGTTGTGGGACTCTTGGCAAGTTACCAGAACTCTACAGGTCCCCTTGGTATCCCCATCTATAAATAACGAGATTATGGAGAGGAGGAGAGGATGATGCAGGCTCAATAATCATTCTAGTTACATTGTTGCTATTCTTTTATTCTAGTGCAGCTACATATTGTGGTTACATTGTTGCTGCTGTTATTCCTTTTCATTAACTGTAACAATGGAGATATTTAATGTGCACTGAAACATACAGGTTTTCAGTACTCAGGTCCACGGATTTTCCTTCTTAGTTTTGTGGTGCTGGTGAGTCTCAAGCATGCTGGGCAATTGCTCTACCACCGAACCACACCAAATCTGCCCCAGTACAGTGGATTTTGACAAGGAAATACATTTGTGTAACCACCAGCAAAGCCGAGACGGAGAGGATTGCCTTGTCCCAGGAGTTCACATGTCCCTTTCTAGTGAATTCCTGTGGTCTCAGGACATGTACTGTTGCTATGCTTATCACCGTCATTATTCACTATTACTGTTAAGTTTACGTTTTTTTTAAAAATATTTTTTAGTTGTCAATGGACCTTTATTTTATTCATTTATTTATGTGTGGTGCTGAGAATTGAACCCAGTGCCTCACGTATGCTAGGCAAGCGCTCTGCCACTGCGCCACAACCCAGCCCTAAGTTTATGTTTTTGAAGAGGAGCGTGGAAGAAGAAATGGGTATCAATCTTTGTCACACTGTTCATGCAAAAAGTGTGGCAGGTCACTAATCCTGAGATGTGGCCTTAAGAGGTGTTATGTGGTTGGGTGCAGGGGCACACGCCTGTCATTCCAGCAACTCGGGAGGCTGAGGCAGGAGGATCATGTGTTCAAGGCCAGCCTGGGCAACGTAGCAAGGCCCTGCCTCAAATAACACAAAAAGGGCTGGGGATGCAGCTCAGGGCTGGAGCAGTGCTGGGTAGGCGAGATTCACTGCCATGAGCGGTGAAGATTCAAACACTAAGAGTTTGCAAAAGTGATTTCAAACTCAGAAACCTTTTTTTTTTTTTAATCTTTGGTGAATGGCCAGAAGGCTTTGATGCAGATTTCCTTGCTTTCTGGTTTTCTTGGTGGCACAGGTTGTACCAAGTTAGTGGACAATTCTGTTTCTGGAATTCGGCAGGCTGGTGTGGCTTGTGGCTCCTGGCTGTGGCTCCGGAGGCCGGGCCAGCAGAGGGAGTAGGCTTTCTCATGCTCAATGCAGGCCAGGAGGCTGGAGGCTTTCAAAGGCCATGGCTCCGGCCATAGACATGTGTTCTCTTGGCATTGGCTTTGTTGAAAACACATTCTCTAGATAGTTTCTTTTCTGTGCAAACCTCTGAGGTTCTTTGGCCTGTGGAGGCCTCTCTGTGTGGGGAGCAGCCTGACTTCCTCTCTCCTAGGTGGGCTTGTATGCCACACTGTGAGTGAGGGCCTCTGCAGGGATGAGATTTCCAGCTCCCAGAGTCCTGTGACGTGCACATGTTAGGATTCCTGTCATAGAGGAGGAAGTGGAGGCTGGGAGATGTCAGGGTGTCTGAGCAGCTGCCAGGTGGGCTGCAGCTTTGCTCTGAGCACAGTTGACCTGGGGTCATAGCTAGAAGCCTTTTTCTCCCTCAGCCTTCTCCCTGGTCAGTCACCCGTCCTCTCTGCTCCCTCCATGGCTTCAAATCAATGCTCCCTGCCCAGACTGCTCGTTCATTGACTCATGCATTCAGTCTACTTGCTGGGTGTCAGGTACTGGTCCAGACTTTGAGAATGTGGCTGAGAAACAGTTTGGTATCAGTCTCTGCAGCCATGAGGGTGGCGTTTCAGTGGGGCAAGGAGGGACACCTTGAATAAGCTGCAGGCCAGTGAGATGTCACTTCACATCTGCAAGGGAGGCTGTGACCAGAAACAAAATCACAAGGGCTGACAGGGATGTGGAGAAATGGGAACCTCTGTCCATCACTGATGGGAAACTGTATGGAGGTGACCCTCAAAAAATTAAACAGAATTACTGCAGGGTCCAGAACTCCCACTTTGGGGTTTACATCCCGACAAATTGAGGGTCTTGAGATATTCATACTCCAGTGTTCGTGGTAGCATTATGCACAGTATCCAAGAGGCAGGAGCAAGCCAAGAGTCCCTCGGCAGACGACTAGATAAACACAATGCTGTCCACCCGGGCAATGGAATATTACTCAGTCCTGAAGGGAAGAGCTGTTTTGACACAGGCATGGATGGACCTTGGGGACATCATGCTCAGTGAGATGAGCCAGAGAGAGAGAGATAAAAACCAGATGAATCCACTTGGTGGGGTCCCTGGAGTTGTCAGATCCACAGAGACAAGCAGGGTGGTGGGAGTGGTGGAGGGGGGGCTGGGAGGACCTGGGGAGTCAGTGTCGAGTGGGGACTGAGTTTCCATTAGGAAGATAAGAAAGTTCCGGAGATGGGTGGGGGTGACGTATTGTGAATGTACTGAATGCTGTTGAATGTGCACTTGAACGTGGTTAGGATGGGAAGTTTCATACTGTGCTTATTTTACCACAGTCAGTAAGTTTAAAAACAGGAAGGAAGGAGAGGAAGCTGTTGGCCACGGGAAGAGGTTGGGATTCCATTCAACACGCTGAGAGGCCCCTGGCACACAGGTGGACATCGTCGCACTTGGAGAGCTGTGGGACCTTTGCCTCTCCTGTGTCTCTGGCATTCATTTGGAGGCAGCAGTGTGGCGAGGACGAGGGCAGGGTGGGGACATGAGGAGGGTCAGTCTGCGGGGTGAAGGAAGTACTGTGAGGCCTGCTGGGTCAGGTGGAGAGCCGTCAGGTAAGAGGGGTCTTGTGTTTAGTCACTGGCCACCCTGTGGTCTGGAGGGGGCACTGGCCACATCAGGGGACCCTGTCACTGTGGCCTTGATGGTTGGGCTGTGTTGTGGATCTGGCTGTGTGTCCTGCCTGCCCCCAGGACCTCCTACTGTGACTGGATTTGCAGGGTCATTACAGAGGTAATCCAGTTACAATGGGACCATTAAGTTGGGCTCTAATCCAGTGCCACAGGGATCCTCAAAAAAAGAGGAAATTTGGACACAAACACATAGATGCAGAGGAAGGCCAGGTGAAGAGGTATGAAGAGAAGAGAGTGGAGTACAATAGGTTCCCTTTTATAGCCTTCAAGGGAAACAACCCTGCCGCCATCTTGCTCGTGGACCCCTGGTCTCTAGAACTTTGAGAGTCTGTGGGACTTTGTGAGTGGCCTTGGCAAATGAATAGAGGGCCATTTCTTAAGTGGTTGAACGGTGCCTCCCCGAACAGCTCATGTTCCCTTATTGATTTCTTTGTATTGAGCAGGATCTGCTTTTGGAGTCACTTATTCTAAGCCATCAACCTTTACATGTATTTTGGCCTTTGTGACCCAGTGAAAATGGTTGTAAAAGTGTCTTCTAGAATAGTCTTTCCTTCCATTTTTCCAAAGCACCCTAGATTTGTTTATTTTTCCAAAAATTTAGAAAGTTTAGCCAAGTTCCAAGAAAGAAAAAGAAAAAGAAAAAGAAAAAAAACCCTCCAAAACAAACAGACCCAGAGGTCCTTTGTGGGTTCATTGTGGGATAGTAAGTGTATAAATTGACGTAGAGAGAAGTGACAAGTTGAGAATGTTTACTTGTACCGTCCTGTCATGGATTTCCTCTCCATTTTCCCAAGGGTTCTTTCCTATTCTTAGAAATGTTTTGTGATTTTCCTTTAGACACAATCTACTTCATGTGAACATTGTTCTTAGGTTGGCTGGCTTTCTATCACACCATCCCCCTTCCCTCCCTCCAACACCCACCCACCCATCTATCCATCCAACCTTTAGTCAATCCATCCATCTGTCCATCCACCTATTCAATCACCCAACTATCTATTCATCCAACTATTCATCTATCATCACCCATCCATCTTCATCCATCTACCCAACCATCCATTCATCCACCTACCCAATCATTCATCCATCATCTATCCATGTATTCATTCATCCATCCACCAACCATTCATTCATCTACTCACTCAATACCCATCCACCTAGCCACACATCCATCCACTCGTCTATCCTCCTTTCCATTTACCCTACTATCTGTCATACCATTCACCTGTAACCCCATTCCTTCCAACCACCAACCTACAAATCCACCCGTTCTTTCTTCCATCCATCTACCCATCCATCCATCCACTTACCTATCCAATCATTCATCCATCTATCATCCACCTATCCATGTATTCATTAATCTATCCATCATCCACTCATCTACTCACCCTTCCACTCACCCACCCACCAACCTATGTCTCCATCCATCCATCCAACCATCCATCCACCCGCTCTTCTATCCTCCTTTCTCCTTACCCTAGTATCCATCTATCACTCCACTCACCTATAATCTCATTCCTTCTAACCACCATCCATCTATCCACCCACCCACCCACCCATCTATCCATCCATCCACCCACCCACCCACCCACCCATCTATCCATCCATCCACCCACCCACCCACCCACCCACCTATCCATCCATCCATCCACCTATCCACCCTCCCACTGATAATTGCTCCACTCATCTATTCATGTACCTATCCACTATGAACTTTTTATTTTTAAAAGGCATTAAAAGTGATTATTTTCTAGAATAGAGCACAGGGATTATCTTTTATTGAGTGCTTACTAGTTCCAGAAGGCATACAATTGATTCTCTTCAATTTTCCAGCTCTGTTATCATAGCGTCTGCAGATACGAATGATTTGCTGCTCTTTGCCAACAATTATGTCAGTTGCTGCTTTTAATCTTGTAACAATAGGAACTTCCGGAACAGTGTTAAATGACAGAGTTGAGTGTGGCTGGGGCAAGCTCACGTCTGATTGAGTGTAATGCCTCAATTGTTTTGCTGCAGAGGATAATTATATAATTGTTAATACTCTTGACCTTCCTGTTTTTAGCCTTGCTCAGTAAATGGGGTGTGATCATGAACTCCTGACTGTCTTACAGAGCCAAGAGATACAAATGACATTTGTCCATTTATAAGGACAGCAGATCTATTTTGTTGAGCTGTTAGCTATAAAATATCCTTTCAGCTCCCACCCAGTTTTCAGGCAGAGTGGAGTATGGGCTTCCTGTCACCTGCTAAATCTCCATCCTCATTCTGGTTTTGCTCTTCCACGGAGGGTGTGGTGGGCTCTGTACCCCGTGACTGAAGTTCAGAATCACTATGTACAACCGTGGCCAGAGAACAGTGGCTTTCTGAGCAGGACACATTGGGCCCAGGGCTGTGTTTTGTGGTCCTCAGAGAGGTCCCAAATTTGGGACAGTCTGGTCCAGATTATCTGGCAGTTTCTTTAGGTGATGTCATCTTAGTTTCTGTGCTGAAATAGGACCTTAGCGTGAAGGTGCCAATTTCAGACTACCTGTTTTCTGGTATGTTAAGAAACGAAACAAACAAAAAACCTTTCAGGGTATGATGTTAATCTTTGGTGAGACATGTCGCTTTTCAGCAAAACAAAACCAAGATGATTGCTGCTGCTGCTGTGTTTTCCTTGGCGGGGCTGCGTTTCCATCCCTGACTGCCAGGCTTGATGGAGAAATTATTTCATAACATATAAGGTGCTGTGCAATATCTGCTGGTCCTCTGGGAGGAGAGGGGTGGCTGGAGTTGATACAAAGTCGAACCCCAAGTGATCTTTAGGCACTAAGGCAGCTGCTCCATGAGGAAGCTTGTCACACGGGGCTCTTTGTCCCAGGAGGACTGCAGTGGCAAATAATGAAGGTATTAATTTTTCACACCAACTGTGTGGAAAACAAATGAAAAGTGTATATGCTGGAAAAGAAGCTGTTCTAGAAGCATCTTTGTTGAGTGCCTCCAGAGCGCAAGTCCCAGAATACCCGAGACTTGGAGGAGGACAGGCTTTTCCGTGGCCCCGCGACGGCCTTCCTTGATTCGTTGGTTTCCAAGGTAAGATTTGAACTGTTTACCAAAAGGAAAATAATGTAATAAGTCTCCTCTGGCACATATATTCAGTGTCCAAGTGGAGCCATTGGGATGTTGCTCAAGATTGGCAGAATCGGGCTGGAGGGTGTGTGTGTGTGTCAGACGCGCCTGAGCGATTTTTATCAGTGTTTTTGCAGTTTGGAAATCGGTTTGGAGTGGCTCAGTTTTACCCCATTGGGGGTAAAATTGTGTGGTGTCTAGGATTTACCTCTCGCTTCAGACGTGTGTGTGTGTGTGTGTGTGTGTGTGTTGAAGCCAGCTGTTTGAAAAATGCATCTTTGCCCCAAACTTTGTGTTGAGGTTAGAGGCATTGTGGTGTTGTCTTTGAGGCAGAGAAGGGCAGCTTCTGGTGCTGGGCCAGGTCTTTCTGTAGGACCCTGTGGACATGCTGTGGATGATTCTGTGGTGTGGCCATTCTGTGCCTGGTAGGGGGTTGAGTAGCACACCCCATTTGATGCCCCACTCCTCCAGCAGTGACAGCCACATGTGGCTCCAGACATTGCTAAGTGTCCTCTGGGGGCTAGAATCACCTGTTTGAGAACCAAGGGGTCAGGATGACGGAACATGCAGGGGTGGGGGCTGAAGGAGTTAAGGTTGTGCCATTTCAAAATATGCCTGATTGGCATATTGATTAGTTCAAGCTGAAGTCACTTGACCTGCAGCTGCAGGAGGGGCCACCTGCCTCTGTATACACAGCAAGCCATAAAGATTCTTTGGGGAGGGGCGTCCTTCACATTCCAAGGTCAGGAAACTGCCTTGACCACCAGAGACTGGTGATTGAACAAACTCTTTGAAGTAACGCTTATCTTGCATGAGTTTTGACCACCCCTTCCCCACATGTCCTAAAACCCCTGATCCAGACACCCATTGATCTGTATTCTTTCATGAATTTGTTCTTTGTCTAAAAATGCTTTGCCTGTTTGTTCAGACTTCACTGTCTTCCGAGGGTCCCCATGTGCTTGTAAAATTCATAAAACTTTTTTGCTTTCTTCTTGTTAACCAGTTCTTATATTGATTGGGTTGCCAGATCTGGTCAAAGAGCCCATGTAAGAGTTAAGGGGAGGAAGTAGGGGTGTCTCTCTCTCTCTGTGACAGGAGTCTAATCTGAGGATATTGTCTGCCCCTCTTTTTGGGTTGTATTGGGGAGGGAACCCAGGGCTTCACACATGCAGGGCAAGCACTCTGCACCCTCAGCCCTTTTATTTTTTGAGACAAGGTCTTACTGAGCTGTGGAGGCTGGCCTTGAACTTGCAACTTCCTGCCTCAGCCTCCCGGGTAGCTGGGATTGCAGGCAGGGGCCACTGTGCTCCACCTTTGTTGAGGTGTGTGTGTGTGTGGTGCGGGGCAGGTACTTTATCCTCAGCCACACCCCCAGCCCTCTCTGCCCTTCTTCACAGCAAAATGGAAACTAAGCCAGTGGTCAGGCAGGTGCATGCGCCCGTCAGTGGCTTGGCCTGCAGTACCGTTGCCTGCTGGTGGAAAGCATTTCCCCACCCCTGGGGGGGGCCAAAGTCTGAGGACAGGTGACTTCAGTCAGTCATCTGATGCAGGTGGGTTTACGTATTTCCCAGATGCTGGGCTAGGAAGTGAGGGCATAGCAGCAAGGTCTTCCTCTTGAAAGCTGTCCCTTAGACATCGAATCATTGACATTGTATGCTAGAGAGGCACAGGATGCAGCTCAAGTGAATTTGGGTTCAGGGTGGGGCTGGCAACTTGAACACCCTTAAACTGATCTGGGAAGGGAACTGCCAATCTTTTCACCCAACAAATCACCTTTTTCCCATGATGGCAATGGACCCACAGAAACATGGATTGAGCATCTCGTGGTACCCTGGCCACTCACCTGCTATGTGACCACAGTCAAGTTGCTTGACCTCTCTGTGCCTCAGTTTTCTCTTTCACAAAATGGGGATAACAGGAGAGCCTAGAGTTGTTGGGAGGAGTAAATGGTTAATAATTGGAACAGTGCTGGGTGCAGGGTTACGTGGCATGTGGGAACAGCCTCTCCCTTCCCCTCCTGCCCTGCTGGGGCTCTCCCTGCGCCCTCTGGCCTCCCATCTCCTTTTCTGTCAGCTATGTGTTTCCCACTTTCTTGATGCAGTTTGGCTGAAGGCCCTCCTCAGCTGGCCAAATGCAGAGACAAGCTGAACCTGAATATTTTGTAGCCTTTGCGTCCTGTTCATAGCCCCATGCCTCCAGGAAGAGGGCTCTGGATGATTTGTGCCAAAGCCCCTTACCTGCTCTAGGATAGCTTTCGGCTGCAATGTCCTCAAACACTCCTGTCCACATTTAACCTCCATGTTTCCCAGGACCCCACGTTGCACAGCTCCTTTGATTTGCAGTGCATGGCTGCACTGCCGTCCTTGAGCGGTGACGGTGTCTCTCTGTGCACTCTGTTCTTCCTGTGGAGATGTGCCTGGGTTTCCTGGAATGTGGGGCCTCTGCTTGTGGAGGCTCCTTGTCCCTCCGCTGAGCACTCAGCTGCACACCCAGGCACCACGACACCTAGGAGCTGCCCAGGAACCAGGTTTCAGAACTTCCCTTGTTTACTTCGCTGCGCGCCTCTGTTGGGGCTCTTGTGAAATTACTGGCAGAGGAAAAACCAAGTGGAAAACAGCCCCGCTTGGTGTGTCAGAGCTCGCGGCTGACGAGGACTGAAGGGAAGATCTGCATTAACTGGTTTGCACATGCCACAAGACCTTATCTTTTTTTTTTTTATTGCTTTAATTATGTGCTGGTCTGTTCTGGTGGCTCAGAGAAGACAAGTTGAGAAACTGGGTCAAAACCCAGTAAAAGAACATCAGATTCAGGGCTTCAAGCACCTGGGAGCATTTATCAAGCTCCTATTGTAAACAGTTGTTGAGTAGGTACTGTCTACCAGGCACATGGCTTTCATACAAAATTTTTATGATCCTCAGATTTGAACCCAGAGTCTGTCTGGCTCTAGAACTCTAGCTTTTCTTGATACTTTCTGTAGCAGAGGAAGGGATCTTAGTACTGGGTTTTGAAGGGTGGATAGGAGTTTGATGAAGAAGCAGCAATCCTGTGCTGACTTTGGTCTTCAGCTCCTTCTAGAATTGGGCAGAGGCCAATACCTGGAGACCAGAATTGGGCCACTAGGTGACTAACTCATCCCGACGTGCCTTGGACTTTCTTAATTTTAGTGTTAAAGGCTCTGCCGCCTGATAAACCCATTGGTCTTAGGTAAACCAGAGCAGCTTGCTGCCTCAGGTTTTGTCCAGTGACAGAATTTTACACTAAAGCTGGGATTCCCACTGCGTTCCCTTGCTCCTCCCTGACCGTGGTCACCTCCAATGCTTCCTGGGTCTTTGTGCAGGGCTTTCCCCCAGGTGGTTCCGTTTCATGGTTTGGGTGGAAATTCACTGTGACAAGGGATGCTTGTGACATGCTCTGTAGTGGCTGGCATGTGTGGACCCCCTGGAGTTGTAGCTGTGGCTGTTCCTCAGCCTCCCTTTCTGCATGGGAGTGGCTTTCTGGCTGTAACCTCCTCCGTGGAAGCAGAGTCACCTCTGGCCATTCCTCCTCAGAGACACAGGGACCTCTTCCCCATGCATGAGGGGTGGGTGCAGTCTCCAACCCAGGGAACCAGATGTGCTGAGCCTGGGGTTGGGGAGGTTCACACGTCCAAGGTCAGCCTCCATTGGATAAGTAGGAAGCAGGGTCAGGGTTGGGATTCAGAGCCAAGACAGCTGGAGGCCATTGGGGGCCTGGGAGGTGGGTACAGGCTGCAGCCCAGTGAGCCCAGCTGGGCCAGATGTGGATGAAGACTTTCTTCTCTTCTGCCTGATTTCTGTCCCAAACACCCATTGCAGCCGGGTCCTGTCCAGCCCTGCTTATTTGTCCCCAGCCTTCACTGAACTCCATCCCAGCCTTTCCCCAGTGGGTGTCCAGCAGGAAACTGCTGGCAATGAATATTTATTAGGTGCTTGCTATGTGCAGGGCACAGGGCTGAAGGCTTCATGTGCACGATTTCACTAGGTCCCTACCACAACCAGTGAGTGTTGCCATTGGTGTCCTGTTCCCAGCCAGAAGACAGGGATGGGGCAGGCGGGGTGGCCCGGAGAAGTTGAATCATCTGCAGAAAGGAGGTTGAAGCTCCGTGTGGTGCCAGAGACCGTGCAGTTTTTGGGGTGTGTATGTGCTGGGGATGGATCCAGGGCCTCCCAGGCTGGGCAAGCGCCAACCCCTGGGCCGCACCCAGCCCTAGCTCTTCCCTGCATTTGCCACAGTTCATGGTCCTCTGAAGGTCAGATAGTAAGTATCTTTGGCTTTGCAGGCTGCTTGGTCCCTGTCGGGACGACTCAACTCTGTTACTGCAGCTCAGAAGCGGCTTTCCACAAGTAAATGAATGGCATGTCTGTTTCAATAAAACTTTATTTATAAAAACAGTGAGATCCTTTTTATGGGAATGCGGTTCACTGGATTCTGACAAGTGTGTGTGCAGGTGACCACCGACATCATCAGGGTGTGGAATGGCCACAGCCACCCCAATTCCTGAGTGCCTCTTCTGTAATCACCCCTTGCTTTTACCTCCAGCTTTCCGCAACCCCTCAGGGTTTCTCTGCCACTTTGGTCTGCCTTTTCCAGAATGTTCCATCCATAGAATCTTACACTGGGTAGCTTTTCCCAATGTTCATTCATTTTTGAGTGATATTTGCATATTGTTGGGCAAAACTGTAAGAACATGATTGCACTGTGAGGCTTTTTTCTGTTTCTTTTTTCTTTTTTGCCAAGCCTTTGCTCATGCTAGGCAGGGGCTCTCCCACTGAGAGACACTCCATCCATTTTTATTTTGTTTTGAAAGAGGGTCTCATTGAGCTGCCCCACTGGCCTTGTTGAAAAAGTCAAAAGAAATGTCATTAATTTTAACAATAGATTTTATTTCAGTAGGTACACTAGGTGCTTCGTATCTGCAGGTTCTGCATCTATGGATTCAAGCAACTGGATCAAAAAGATCCAGAAGAAACCAAATCTGCACTGAACACATGGTATTCTTTTCTTGGCCTCATTCCCTAAATGATACATTGTAGCAACCGTTTCCACTGCACTTACCCTGTGTTAGGACCTGAAGTCACCCAGCAATGATTTGGAGTGTCCGGGAGGAAGTGCCCAGGTTCCATGCATCCCTTTACATAAGGCACTTGAGCATTTGCAGATTTTGGATCTATGAGGATCCTGGAACCTCTGGTGATATGGAGGGATAACTGTGAATCTAATTTATTATAATTTCAATAAGTAATCAATTTGAAAAGCATGAACGAGATACTAGGAGCGATACATATGCCCAGGCTTGACAGACTACGGCATGATAGCTGTACCTCACGCTGCCAGTGGTCAGAGTGAAACAGGGTCTTGCCACGACCATACCCTTGTGGTTAACAGAGAAACATTTCCCACTGATGCGGTTTTTTTTTTTTTTTTTTAAACATTTTATTTATTTATTTATTCTACTTAGGTATACATAAGAGAAGAATGCGTTTTAATTGTACACAGATGGAGCATAGCTTTTCATTTTTCTGGTTGTATGTGATGTATAATCACAACATACACGCAGTCATACATAAAGCTAGGGCTATGATGTCCATCATATTCCACAATCTTTACTGTCCCCCTGCCCCCTCCCCCCTCCCACCTGTGTGACCAAAGTTCCTCCATTCTTCCCATGCCCCCTCCCACATTATGGGTCAGCATCCACTTATCAGAGGGAACATTCGGCATTTGGTTTTTTGGGATATCCTTACTTCACTTAGCATGATATTCTCCAACTCCATCCATTTACCTGCAAATGCCATAATTTTATTCTCTTTTATTGCTGAGTAATATTCCATTGTGTATATATACCACAGTTTCTTTATCCATTCATCTGTCAAAGGACATCTAGGTTGGTTCCACAGTTTAGCTATTGTGAATTAAGCTGCTGTAAACATTGAAGTGGCTGCAGCACTGTAGTATGCTGTTTTTAAGTCTTCTGGGTATAGACCGAGGAGTGGGATAGCTGGGTCAAATAGTGGTCTCATTCCAAGTTTTCTAAGGAATCTCCATACTGCTTTCCAGATTGGTTATACCAATTTGTAGTCCCACCAGCAATTTATGAGTGTGCCTTTTCCCCACAACCTCGCCAACACTTACTGTTGTTTGTATTCTTGATAACTGCCATTCTGACTGGCGTGAGATGAAATCTTAGAGTAGTTTTGATTTTGCATTTCTCTAATTGCTAGAGATATTGAACATTTTTTCATATGTCTGTTGATCGATTGTATATCTTCTTCTGAGAAGTGTCTGTTTAGCTCCTTAGCCCATTTATTGGTTGGGTTGCTTGTTCTTTTGGTGTTCAGTTTTTTGAGTTCTTTATATATTCTGGAGATTAGTGCTCTATCAGATGTGCGTGTGGCAAAGATTTGTTCCCAGAATGTCAGCTCTCTGTTCACTTCATTGATTGTTTCTTTTGCTGAGAAGAAGCTTTTTAGTTTGAATCCATCCGATTTATTGATTCTTTTTTTTAAAATTTTTTTCCAAACCTTTATTTTATTTATTTATGTATTTTGTATGTGGTGCTGAGGATCGAACCCAGTGTCTCACGCGTGCAAGGCAGGCGCTCTACCACTGAGCCACAACCCCAGCCCCATTTATTGATTCTTGATTTTACTTCTTGTGCTATAGGAGTTTTGTTAAGGAAGTAAGGTCCTAATCCAACATGATGAAGATTTGGGCCTATTTTTTCTTCTGTATGCGTTGGTTTTCTGGTCTAATCCCCAGGTCCTTGATCTACTTTGAGTTGAATTTTGTGCATGGTGAGAAATAGGGGTTTAGTTTCATTTTGCTGCATATAGATTTCTAGTTTTCCCTATTGGTGCAGTTTTTGTATTTAAATTTAAAGTAATTAAGATTCGGTCAAAAATTCAGTTCTTAGTTGCATTTTCCACATTTCATGTGCCAAATATTAGCAGGTGGCTTCCATCCTGGATGGTGCAGATACAGAACATTTCCAGAAAGTTCTGCTGGACAGAACCGTAAGTCCTTCCTGTAACCTGTACATTGTGCAACTGTGTTGCAGAGAGGGACAATGGGGGAAGTAATAATGACAACAGGCATTGGTTTATGTTTTTTGTTTTTGCCTGTGTTCTATGTGCTGACCTATGAAAGCAAAAGATAAGATCTTAGTTTTAAAGATGCAGAAGCTATATTGCTTTCTGCACAGTTGTCCTGAGTCCCCACCATGGATAAGTGGCTGTGCCAGACTGGAACCTTCATTGCTCTGATAACAGGGTTTGCATGATATCAGGACATCTCATTGACCCACGGCTTGTGTCCTCCAATGGCTTCTCTAAGCCGTATGGGGGTGTTTCCGATGCAAATCCATGGCATTTATCATTGGCAGTTGTTTACACTTCTTTCGGTGGGCTTTGTCCTAGAGTCCCCAGACACTGGCAAGTGTCCTCCTCTCCTCATTTCCCCGGGAAGCATGTTTATCTTTGCTGCCTGGTTTCAGTCTCTCTCCTCTGCAGCTCCAGAGGGACTTTTGCTCTGTTGAGCACAGCCCTGTCCTTCCACCGAGGCCCACTTGAAGCCCATCGCGACCTCGTTGGCTGGACTGCGTATGCTGAGAGGACCTGGGCGGGAGAGGCTTGGTCAAGTGGAGGGACTGTCCCAACCAGCAGCTTCTTGGATGCCAGGTTTCCATTTCATTCTTAGAGACTCAGCTGAGGGGTAGATGTGGGAGGACTCTCTGTATTAGCTTTGCTGCTTTTCTTTGTTATGCGACGACTGCTGCTGGGACATTTTGTGGCTGGGGGTGAGGCTGCAAATGCCTGATGGGGTCTGTGGAGGTGGACCTCGGTGCTCCGGGCCTGTCCAGGTCCTGTGGTCATAGCTTGTGACTGTTACTTCACCCCACATGAGGCTCTGTGCAAAGGCGATCAAGGTATGGATCTTGATGTGGGGAGATTATCCTGGATCATCTGGGTGGGCCTGATGTCATTACAGGAATTCTTTTAAGGTTAGGAGGGATGCGGGGAGAGGGGGTCGGGGAAGGTAGTTTGGAGAGATACCCCCACCCTCAGCTTTCAGAAGGAACCAGCTGACACCTGCATTCGAGCCCCATGAGAGTCATGTTAGGCTAGTCACTTCCAGAACTGTAAGAGAATAATAAATTTGTGTGCTTTTGTGTGTGTAGTCATTAGCTAAAGCTGCAACAGGCAGTAAACAGAAGGAGAACCCGGCATTTGGCTCTGGAAAACCCCACTGTGTGTCTGGCCAGGGCTGAGGGGTCTGGGGCAGGGGTGCAGGGATAGTGGATTTGGGCCTCAGTAGCCTGGCAGCCTCACTGGGGGTCCTGGGACTGCAAGATCGTGGCAGTTTGCTTCTTCCTAGCCCTGTTGGACACCAGGGTCCTGCGCCCCAGAGCCCTGAGCCTACTGGGCGTTCCTACTGGTTCCTGGCCCCCTTTGGGTGTCTGTTCTGTCACTGTGTCCCTCTCTCATTTTCAACCACTTCTTGGACAGGAGCTGCCTGGTTTCTAGAGAGTGTCAGGGAGGCCTGGGACCCCCAGCAATATTCTGGCTAAGTTTCAATATTCAGTCTGAAACAATGACCCTCTATCCACGGTCCTGCAGAATCCTCCAGATTCAACCATCTGTGGACCAGAAGTATTCAGAAGAGGAAAAAATCGCATCTCTAATGAATAGGTAGACTTTTTCTTGTCATTCCTTCAATGATGCAAAATGATAGCAGTGTCTGCAGCATTGACATTGTGTTGGGTTTTGCAAGTCACCCAGAGATAGATGACTGACAGCATACAGAGGGGGCGTGAGGTTTCAGGCAAAGACTACGCCATGTCATAGAAGGACTTGAGCATTCGTGGATGCCTGTGAGGTCTTGGAACCCATCACCCGAGGACACTGAGGGACACACATACTTGTCTTTTCCACCGCTCTCCTCTAAGCGGGACTGTGAGATCAGGACCCAGTTTCATTTCCATTGAACACCTTCCCCCACCCCTGCAGGGCCTTGTAGCTCGAAAACCTTTGCAGAACGAAGCTGGAGATGCAGAGGTGGGACTGGAGCAGAAAGGGAGGCTGGGGGGCTGGGCAGTCCAGGGTGCTCTCTTCTCTAAGGGAAGCACTGGGCTTCCTGCCCTTCTCTCTCTCTTCTGAGCCAGGCTGGAGTGGAATGGGGAGAGAGTGCCATGGCTGTGGGGACTGCCAGAGGCCCCCGCCTGGACCAGGAGTGTGGGAGATCACTGTGGTGTTTTGAGAGTGATAATTTCTACCAGATATAGACAGTGACATAAGGAGATAAATACGAGGGACCGTGACCTTTCCTGGTGTCCTCACTTGAAGCATATGACAATCAGGATGAGGCCAGGGAGGGCCTGAACTGACCCTTATTCCTGAAAATGAGCATGGATTTCAGAGCTCCTGGGTCTGAACCTTGATTCCACCATCTCCTTACTGCATGACCTTGGAATTTACTTAATATCTCTGTTTCCTTTTTTATAAAAAAGAAGGTAGCTGCGTGCGGTGGTGCGTGCCTGTAGTCCCTGCTACTCAGGAGGCTGAGGCAGGAAGATCCCTTGAGCCCAGGAGTTCAAGGCTGGCCTAGGCAATGTAATGAGACCCTGTTTCCTAAAAAAAAAAAAGTGGCGGGTGGGGGTGGGAATGATAAATAGCAATCCCTGCCTTGTTGAGTGGATTAAATAAGGTAGTGCTTGCAAATCTTCTAACCTGGCTCTATCCAGCAGGGGTCCACCTTGTTAGCTCTCTGTGTGTTCTAGCTGTGGTGGATTTAAAACCCCCAGACATTGCATTGAAATCTTGCATAGGGATAATCTGCCTCCTTTGTGTATCCTGGGTAAACACTCCTGACAGAAAGGAGGACCTGGGGACCTGGGGCCAGGGTAGAGAGACCTGGGCCTGCTCCGTGACCTTGGGAAGCCTTTTAACTCCAATGCTAACAACTGGTTCCCTCTGGTCAGGCGCTCTGCAGTGGCCCAGGCGTCTTGAGGTGCCGGTTGGCTGCAGGCTGTTGGATTCTTTCTTCAGCACACGTGAACCAGGCTCCTGGAAGGAGGGACCTGCAAGTCAGCTAAAAGGCCTCAGAAGAAAACAGGCTCCCTGCTCCCAGGAGGAAGGAGGGCATTGCTTCCCTGTGGGGAATGTGTTTCCTCTTCAACCTGGTTTGTTTCTTGGTCTGAATTTTACCCCTTTTGGATGAGTAAGTGATGTAATTACAAAGAGAAAATATCTTCCTTATGTCGTCTCCCTTAAAAACCCTTTATTAGGAAGCTGATTCGTAGAATGTGGATAGCCAACCCATGAGTCTGGGGGAGTTCAGGTGCCTGTTTCCTAGATATTAGCTATCGTTTCCTCTTTTTTTTTTTTTTAAATATTTTGTAGTTGTCAATGGACCTTTATTTTATTTATGGATATGTGGTACTGAGAATCGAACCCAGTGCCTCACATGTGCTAGGCAAGTGCTCTACCACTGAGCCACCACCCCAACCCCTATCATTTCCTCTTTAAACTCCCACTTTCTTGGTAGTGCTGGGGATGGAACCAGCACCTCTTGCATGCTATGCACATGCTGCGCCCTGAGCTACACGCAGGCCTCAGGCCCACAGGGACACTGTCCTCCTCCAGGAGCTCTTCTCAGATGCCCAGAAGCCCACTTGCTGCTGCTTGCTCCGGTTCCCGCTTCAGCCTCTGCCCTACATGTTGCTGACCGTGCCCGTGATTGTTGGGTAGTCTTCACTGACGTGTCAGGTAGCATCGTCCGCTTATCCAGGATTTCTGATTTTCTAGTTGTTCCCCACACTTTGCATCTTTAAATTTCTGATCAGCTACTAAGTAGCAGGGATTGTTATTTATCGTCCCTGCCTGCCTCCTTTACAGATGGGGACTGAGTGTCGCCCAGGGAGGGAACTCATTGGCCCGTCTCCACCTTGGCCCATTATACTTCATCTTTGCAATTGATCTTGGTCTGCCCAGCCTCAGGATTTGGGCTCTTTGCTCCACCTGTTATCTGCGTCTTCCTAGAGGCACCCCTCATCTCTGTTGGGAGCTCCTCGAGTCTCTGCTATGTGTCTCCAGCTGTCCACCCAAGGCTAGTGGAACTCACCATGTCTCCAGCATGTGATCTGGTGGGGTTGGGGCAGTGTCCTGGGATCGTCCTGACTTCCATGTGTTGTTTTGAGGTCATGAGCAAAAATGAAGCTACTGGAGATACGTGGAAAGAATTTACTAGAAGACAGGAGGTGTTAGCAGAAGTTAAGCATTAGGAAGCCTTGGTTCGAATATCCTGTAATGTGGACACTGAACGTTAGAGACACTGGAGCCCGACTCTGGCTATAAATCCTGGCTCCATCCACAATGTCCTTGAGCTGTGACCTTGAGCCAGTTACTGAAACTGCTCATCCTTCCTTTGCAAAATAAAGATAACTGAGAGGACCTATCAAGTGTGGTTGGCAGGACGGTGCATGCAGCCCCCCCAGTGCTATGTTTGGCATGGGGCTGGCCACCATGATTGCTCCTTGAGTGATTTTTTAAAAAATTATGTTAAAAACATACATAACATGGAACTTGCCATTTTAGCCACATCTAAGTGCACAGGTCACTAGCTGCAGCACCTTCACAGGTCTGTGCAGCCGTCCCCATTACCCATCTCCAGAACTTTCTCATGGTCCCAAACCAAAGCTCTGTCCCCATTCAAAACTAACTCCTGTCCCCTCCCAGTTCCTGGCACCTATCATGGTGCTTCCTGTCTCTGTGGATCTGAGGACTCTAGAGACCCCCCAGGAGTAGAACCATGTAGTGCGCGTCCTTCTGTGATTGGCTTATTTCAGTGGGTGGTGTGTCCTTGAGGTGCACCTTCACTGTAGCATGCATCAGAATTTTCCTTTTTCTGGATGAATCCCATTGTGCTGATCCATTCTTCTGTGGATGGTTCTGAGTCTTAAATCCCAGCTACGTAGACATCTTGCACAGGTGTGTCCAGATCTCAGGTAGCAAAAGGATTTTCCATAACATGCAAACAGTAGAAAGCCTTGCTATTCCACACCCTACCCTTGGTCTAGACTGTTTGCAAAACCAGATACCCCAACTTGTTCCTCAAAACAACCCTAGGGAATGGAATAAAAGATGGCATATAAAATTGCTCCAGCTGGGCACAGTAGCACATACTGGTAATCCCAGCACCTGGGTGGCTGAAGCAGGAGGATCACAAGTTCAAGGCCAGCCTCAGAAATTTAGCAAGACTCCACCTCAAAACAATAAAAAGGGTCAGGGGTGTAGCTCAGTGGTAGAGCACCCCTGGGTTCAATTCCCAATACCAAAAAGAAAAGAGGAAGAAGAGAAGGAGGAAGAGGAGGAGGAGGAGGAATTACTCCAAAAATGTCAACGCTGGATCTTTTGTTGCTGACTCTTTGACGTGCTATTGGACTTTTTCTGTCTGAAGTCTTTCCCTGCTGGATTTGGGTTGTTCATGGTGTTGCTCTTCTTCGTGGGTAACTTTAGCAGCCTGTGCACTGTGTTGTGTCAGGGTGTACAAGCCACGTGCGGTGCTGGCTGCTGAAATTATCTCCTTCAAGATGCTCTTTGCCTTGGTTCAGGAAGATCCTGAAAGGGAGAATCTATGTGGTGCCTTCTTTGGTAAGGCAAGTAAAGGGAAAATGGATACTCACTAGTAATTCTTGGCTCACTTCATGAGGATGGGTTTCTGTAGTGCCCTGTAGAAGTTTAAAGCATTCTCAGTGGTTGTTCCAAGCCTCATGTTCTGAACCCAGCTGGAAAAGGACCCTTGTGGATGGGCTGGGATCCTCCCATGCTGTAGGAATTCACCAAGGGGCATGGGCTGAAGGAGGGGAGCACAGAAGCAAATGGAAATGTCTCTCTGATTCTGTCCAGTTCTTAGGCTGGTAGCATCATGAGGTTAATGCCCATACATCTACTGTCACTGTTGAAGTGACAGCTCTTCCTCAGCACACATTGGACAGGCACATGGGGGCTGTGGGTGCCACGGATGCGCCCTTTGGGAGCTGAGCTGGGGTCTCAGGGCTTGGGGTTCTGGGGATGACTAGAAATTGCGCTGTGACTATAGAAAGCCTAGGAAGAGCTCCTGAAGCTATAAATCAGTCAGATGGACAGATGGTCTGACAGGTAAACTCTGCTATTTCTGCTCCATCTGCTTTCATGATTTCCCCTATCTTGGCCAAGGGTCTCTGTCTGAGGTGATGATTCTCAGCCAAGGGTGATTCTGGAGATGTTTGGGACATTTTTAGTTGTCACCACTAAGGGATTCTACTGGTACATAGTGGGCAAAGACCAGGGATGCTGCCAGGCACCCTGCAGAGCCTGGAACAGTTGTCATTACTAAGATAAGCTGATTCCAAATGTCCACTGTGCCGAAATCAAGAAATGCACCACTAAGATAGCACTGATGTTGGAATTGTCCATCCCAGATCTTTACTGCTGAGTTTGTAACATGGGAAACTGCTCAGAGTTACCAGGTGTGGAACTGGTGAGGATAAAGGGAGAAGCTGGGGTGGAGGGATGGGGGCTGCCCCAGACGAATCGAAATCCCCTCCAAAGCTCTGCTTGGCAGAGGAAGTGTTTGTCACCTCTTGCCTAGAGCATCTTCCTTGATAAGCTTGTGGATTGTTTCAGATCACATTGATGAGGACAGCTTCCAACTCTGAGGCACTGGCTCTGTGGCTCTGTCTGTGGGAGAGGAGGCACCTGCTTCTCTTTACCCTGAATCCGGGAAAGAGTAGTTGTGCATGTTTTGGTTCATGAGAGGTCACTCAACTGGGCACTTGGCTTTTGTTGTTAGTCAATTTAATTTGTTACTCATAATGAAATCCGGAACTCACCTGGCTCTAGAAGCCTCGGGTCATTAAGAACGTTGGCTAGAATGCATGTCTTTTTCAAAGACCAGCTCCCTTGGAAAAGCCGAGGATGGAATGGAATCTTTACCTGGAACAGAAGTGCTGGCGGCTGGAGGAGAGGGTCACCTCCTGAAAAACAAATTCAGCTTATTGCTCAATAAACCAATAAGCTTACCCCAAGGGGACATCTCCCCCCCAGCCCCGCACCACCAGAATCACCTGGTTGTATCAAGAACAGTCCAACCGATGTCCTGGATGGGAGCTTTAGGCATGGTGTTTAAGGAAGTGTCACAAAGTTCACCAAGCACTTTAATATTGTATCTGTTTTATTTTATTTTATTTTGGTGCTGGATCCAATCCAGGGCCTTGTGTGTCTAAGCCTACGCTCTGCTGCTGAGCTACATCCCCGTCCTAATGTCGTATTTTTAAAAATCAAAGTGCGTGCCAGAACATCCATGACGAGCAAAATTTTGATATTTTATGCATCGTGGATTTTTTTGGCCTGAATTTTGATTGTAAAAAATGTTACACAGAAATAGCTTTTGTCTGGATGACTGACAGGCACTGCCTTAGATGTGCCCAGGGCAAGTGCCTCACTCCCTCCTCCCTACTCCTGCTCTGAGAACCCAGGTGGTTTCCTCAGACCATTTGGCAGATGAGGAAACTGAGGACCAGAGTTTAAGGTCCTCTCCAGTGGTCACACAGGGAGCAAATGCACAGCTGAGACATGAACCCAAATAGTTGAACTCCAGAATTCACACTTTCCTGGCTCTTAGGTGTTTGCTGATTTCCTAAATCTGAGTGTGTCTCAAGGTGGCTGAGTTTCTCCTATTAATTTATTTATAGGGAAGGGAAATAGCCCTGTTTCCCTTTGGCTTTTAAGTTCTTGAATTAAATGATGGCAATATGATCAGAACTTGGTCATTTAGCTGTTCAGACTGTCAGATCTCTCCCCATCTGTGTCTGCCACTGTTTTTTTTTTTTTTTTTTTTGGTACTGGGGACTGAACTCAGGGGCGCTCAACCACTGAGCCACATCCCCAGCCCTATTTTGTGTTTTATGTAGAGACAGAGTCTCACTGAGGTGCTTAGCACCTCTCCGTTGCTGAGGCTGGCTTTGAACTCGCGATTCTCCTATCTCAGCCTCCCTAAGTGCTGGGATTACAGGCTTGAGTCACTGCACCCGGTTCCGTGTCTGCCACTGTTTTTAAAAATAGTTTGTTCCTATTATGTTAAAATATACATCACATGAATTCTACTGTATTAACCCTCTTAAAGCGGACTGTTGAGTGACTGAAGCACATGACATCTCTGTGCAGCTGTCCCCACCACTATCTCTGGAACTTTCTCATCTCTCCAAAATGAAGCTCTGTCCCACTCAGCACTGACTGCCGTCCCCTCCCAGCCTGGCTCCTACCATGCTGCTTCCTGTCTCCGTGGATCTGAGACTCCAGTGGCCTCCTGAGTGGATCCTGCACCATGTCTTTTGGTGTCTAGCTCCTGTCCTTGTGCACAGTGTCCTAGGGTCTATCCATGTTGCATCAGAACCTCCTTCCTGTTTCTGTCTGAACACTGGACCGTGTGTATGTACCACATCTGCTTTTTCCATGCATCGTGATTTTTTGAACAAGGGGGCATGTAGGTGCAGTGGTCCAAAACATTTAGGAAGAAGAACGAGGAAAAATACGAAAGGCCCTTTCGTGCCAGCTGCCCTCCCTCCGAGGCCCCCGCCCTTGTTGATTCTTGTGCCACAGAGAGACCCTGTGCATGCAAACGTACAGATGCCACATGCACCTGCATGCTTCCTTGTTAGCACAGGTGTGCTTTTCTCTCTGCTCTGCTCTTCGACGTTCTTCCTCAGTAGGTACGTACTTCCTGGATATCATTGTGAGTCTCATTTTCTTGTATGTCCATTTGTGATCATCGATTTATCTAGTCCTCAATCAATGAATGTTTCCAGCCCTTTGTCATAGACAGGACAGCAACAAAAGCCCTTTGCTGGAGGCCCCAGCACTTTGGCTTTGGGGTGATTTCCCTGCATGCTGAGCACAGTCGAGACCTTGCCCTTGGCGGTGGAGTAGGGTGGATGAAGCAGGATTCAAGGATGGGGGTGAGCACAGTCTGTACTTCTAACCTGTCCGCTCTCAAGTTATTTTTATCCTCAAACCCACGTGACTCTACAATGGAGTTAAATACTCGACTTTTATGGAGTTGAGTCCAATGTTTGCACACATGTAGGGGCGGAAGGTGGAGGTTTCAAATAAATGTGTGGCTTACACGCAGGCTGCGTGGGGGAGGTGGGTGATCCTGTTCACTGGTCTCTGCCAGGCTGCTGGAGGACTGGCGCCTTCATTAACATGGCATGTGGGTTGATTGCCAGGCGCCCGCTCTGAGTCTCAGGTGTGGGCTGCACTTGGCCACCCTCTGTCTGTCACAAATATCGGGCCCTTTTCAAGGTCAAGGGGTCTTCTATTTTGGAATCGTTATGTATTTCTCAACCATTTAACCTGTGCATAACTGTACACTGTTACTATTGAATTCCTGTCTTTTTATGTCATTAATGATGCATTGGGGGTGCTGTGTGCTAATCCATTTTTTCCTATCAAGGAGGTGATTTGTAGGAACACGTGTCCTCTGTGGCAAAATGGACTGTACTTCATTTCCAAGATTATAGCAGGGGCTGACGCCTGGCATCACCGGTGGCCCAGCCAGTTGCCCGCGTAGCCTTAGCTCTGTCACTTCCACACTCAATGACTGGTTCCAGGCTCGTTTAGGGCTGGCAGAACTCTCAGCCTAGGTGAGGACGTCACTGACAGCAGGGGCCACTGTCTGTACAATCTGGCTTTGTCCTGGGCTTCGGGGTCTGGAGGTGAATAAAAGCCACGGGCTGCCCGTATACGCCAGAGGGCGTGTGGTGCCCAGTAAACACATCTGCAGCAGCAGGACAAGATCATGTCAGGTGAAGTCCACAGAAGAACGACGTCAGGATGATGGCTGCCTCCGGATAGGGTGCTTGGGGAGCCCCTCTGAGGCTGGCGCTGGAGCAGAGACCAGGAGGGCGATGGGGAAGCCGCTGTGTGGGGAGCTGGGGGCCGAGTGACTTTTGCATGTGCCAAGGTGCTGCTGTAGAGATGGAGACCTGGTGATTTTAAGGAACAGATTTCATCGTCCAGCTGTTTTATGCACAGAAATTTAGGAAAGCTAGTGGCCAGGATTATTGCTTTTGTCCACAATCTTCTTTGTCTGGCACTTGCTGTAGAAACGGGTGCTGCCAATTTTAATTGCAGTTCACTTAAATTTGTCTGCAGAGCTGGAGAGCTCAGCAAGGCCTGCTGTGCTGAGATACTGTGAGGACTGAGCGATGAAGTGATATTGCCTAGCTCACAGGAAGGATTCAGCAATGCTAACTCCCATTCCCTTCAGATGCAGAATGATGAGGAGCTTACTAGCTCACCCAGCTCGCTGCCGTCTTTGAGGTGGGAAGGGCCTCTGAGAGCCACTGTCTGCCTCAGAGAGCCACCTCCTGCTGAGGCACCTTATGGCAACCCTACAGAGTAAGTGGCCTAATGCTTCTCCATTTGAAGAAAGGCTCAGAGAAATGGAGACCTTTGGTCAAAGCATCCCAGCTTCAGGCAGAGTCCACCTCGGATTAGATTCTCTGGCCTTAACTTCTCACCGTGGGGGCCCTGGGCCTCAAGTGCTCTGTCTGACCAGCTTTTCTTGGGTTTTAGCCACTCCCTCCTCTGGAGCTCTCCTGGAAGGGTCTCTGGCTCTGGCATCTGTGAACTGAAGCTTATCTTGGCACCCCCCCCTGCCCCCGCCTGTTTCCATGGAAGCCCTGCTGTGGTTTCTCACAAGCTTGAGAATTGTTCTCTGAAGCTGGTCAAGGTTATAACACTCCGTGTATGTGTGTGCGTTAGACCTTGTTTTTCTAAAGTGAAGTTTCTATTTGGATATTACTGTTTAATTTTCCAAGTTTTTTTTTTTTTTTTTTTGTGGGGGGGGTTGCTAAGGAAAGCGCATTAAATTTTATCTCTGCATCCCTTGGGGCTCTGGGAATAATGGGCGGCTAGGGGGTGAGGAGGGCTGAGGAAACAGACAGGAAGGAAATCTGGAGAGGGGATTTTGAATGTGAGAACCAAGAAGCACCTTTGATCTTTGGACTTCAAAGGGGGAAATCTCAAGGTGAAGTGGAAGTGGAGCAAGGAGTCTGCCCAGGAAGGCTGAGCTGGCAGTTCCTCCTGGAGGCTACATAAGTGTTGTATGGCACAAGATCAGTGGTACCTCAGAGGGGGTTGTTGTCTTTGCCTCAGAGGGTGGACACGTTGAGACTGTAGCTTTATTTCTCTGTGTGAGAATTTTCTGCTGCCCAGCTTCCTTGAGCCAGGCAGGTTTCCCTTGGTGTGCGTGTGAACTTAGTTATACCTCCTGCTTTGGTCCTCACTCATTTCGGTTTGAGCCCAGATTCGCTCGAGGCTCACGTTCCCAACGTTTCCAGCATCCCATAATGACAGGCCTCCGGGAAGAGCCTGCTCAATCGCCCTCAAATTATGGTTTTCTTAGGAGGCTATTAAATCTTGATTTCTGAGAGGAAAATTGGGCATTTTGTGTTTTCCCTTTCTGCTACTGTGGGTGAGTCCCTTCTAGAAGTTTCCAAGTGGTTTCAAAGGGCATGTAGGTGTCATTGGGAATTGTGGTTATTTTACAACATGGCATTAGGGCTTCAGAAAAGAGCATGTTGGCTGTCTTTTTTAGATCTTTGATGGTTCTTTGAGCTGTTACTTTTTGGGGAAGAGATGAGTGAAAGGTTAGTGGGACATGAAGAGTTGTGGATTGAGATCTGAATGGACATGGAGAGGTGCCTAGCAGTGAACTTTCTGGGCTTGATTGTGGATCCTGGAGGGCACACAGTTGGGGTCATTTCCATGCTTGGCACAAAGCCAGTACGTGTTTGCATTTGCTGAAGTGGATGGAGTCCAGTGTGGGGATGGATTTCCAGCATTGGTTACCAGCTCAGGCCACCAGAAAGATCAATCAGGGCTGCATCATGTACATGGATGATTTGGGAGCAACCTACAAATGAGGGAATGGATATGGTTTCCTCAAGAAAGCCTCAAGCAGAAGAAAACTAAAGATGCTTGGTGTGTGCTTGAAATCTGGGCATTAAGTCCATCCAGCCACTCCTGTCCCAGGGGATATAGGAGGTTGTTAGCACTACTCTGTGGAAGAATCCAGGCTGAGAGATGCTGTGTCAGACAAGTGTCCTGCTTCAACACATTCTGAGACTGGCACCAGTCCAATATGATCACAGTTCTATGCACACAGGGAAACAGAGGCACAGAAAACAGTCCTGTGACCTGGAAGTGCATGCCTCTGCTTCATGCCCAGGTCTGCCTGACTCCATTAGTCCTGGCACCTTACACTCTGGTGATTAAAGTTGTGGGTTCCAGGTCTGATGACAGAGCCTTAGGACAGCCATAGGGGTGGAATTTCTCTGATCTGTCCTCTGGTCCCCATCCCAGACCTGGCTGCTGAGAGCCTGGGAGGTGTGACCCACTCTCCATCTGTCCCTTAGCTTGCTTGCATTTGCATAGGAAGCCCAGTGGGGAGGGCACAGGTAAAATAGAGGCTGAGCCATGACACTGACATTTATCCCTATGGACTGTTGAACGCAAGAAAGTAATATTTTGGCTTTGTCAGAGTAACTTTCTGAGGAAATTAACAACCCAGGCTTGGAGCAGGGTTACAATTTGTCACTAAACTGTCTTGGGCAGCCTGCACCTGTTTCTCTCTGTCTCCCCTCCAGGCTGGGGAACAGTTGCAGTCACCAGCTTTTATCTGGAACCTGCCACTTTGTAGCTTGATTAAAGGCATGGGATGATGCTCAGTAATCAGAACAGGAACAGCACATGTTTTGCTGCCTATAAAATTTTTTAAGGTAGAAAGAGTTTCCAGGGCAGACAGAAACCTGCCTGTGAATAAATATCAACAGGAGGGAGACAGTGCGAATGTTGCAGATCTTGGTTTGGGAAACACAATATCTCTGTAGTTGTAGTATTCATATAAAAGAATACACTTTTTATCAATACCCTTTCTTCTCAGGAGGTGACATCATTTGTGAGTTGAGATGCTCTCCCTCTTTCTTAGCCGATATCCAGCATCCAGTCTGATGTGGAGGCATTTGCATACTTTGTTTTTCTTTTTGCATTTTCTTTTGTGCACTCGGGCTCTCAGCAGTATAAGTAGAGGTGGGGCCAGGAAGTTTCAGGTATAAGAACTGCTTGCTCAGGTAGATGGAGAGCTGTGGAGTGGACCTGAGTAACTGGACAAGTCTGAGGATCCAGAGGCAAAGGGGCAAACATATTCTTTTCTCTAGTTGGAATAAACATAGCCAGGAAATGCCTCCCCCCAACAGAGAATGCCATCATTTTCTAATATGTATTTGAAGTATGCACATGGGAGGTGCCCCCGGAACACAGGCCCCATGCTCCTGACATGGAGATGCACCCAGCCTCTCTTTTCTTCTAAAGCAGAAAACAGTCATTTTGGCTCTCATACCCAACACAATCAGGAAATAAGCAAAATAAAGCCATCTTCCTTTTGTCACCATGGAATTTGAAATAGGTGTAATTTCTTTTTTTCTTTTCTTTCTTTTTTTTGGGGGGGGTGCAGAGATTGAACTCAGGGGCACTCAACCACTGAGCCACATCCCCAGCCCTATTTTGTGTTTTATGTAGAGACAGGGTCTCACTGAGTTGCTTAGTGCCTCACCATTGCTGAGGCTGGCTTTGAACTTGCGATCCTCCTGCCTCAGCCTGAAATGAGTGTGTTTTCATTCTGCCTTATGATTCTATTTCATGGTATCTCTACAGAAGTTCAGTACATTCCAATGTTTATTTTTGCCCTTGAGCTGAGAGAATTTTCTCCATTCCCTGTCCACAAACCCTAGACTCTGCCAGCTTGTGCACACAGCAGCCCTGGAACACGGTTATCTGTTGACGTACATAACTGAGACTACCGCGTACCTGTTATTGGAAAGCCATCAGTCATGTGAGTGGCACTTTTTATGGTGGAGATTGTCCCCACGGAAACTCTCCTTACACAGACCCTGCACAGGGACCGATTTCAAACTCTTATTATTCTCCATTCCTACTTCCCTGTTGCCATGGAGGCTGCTGTCCTCTCCCTCCCACCACAAGGAAGTTGTCATACCTAATTCCAACAACGCCACAGAAAACTTCAGCATGGAGCTAAACACAGAAAAAGAGAGGGCAAGAATTCAAGGCACAAGACATTATCAGGGAGAAAAGGGGAACTTGCAACATTCAAAGAGGCATCAACTAGAATAGAAGCACACTTCAGAGACACAATGGTTGGAAATGCAAAAGGAGAGACCTCAGGGGAGACCCCAGCACAGCCTTGATCATGTAGGTCAAACTCAATTAGACAATAGGGAGTTTGAATAATGAGGTCAATAAGATTGTGGTGAACAGATATGGACTGGACTTTACGCCAAGCATACACTACACATTTTAAAGTGCTCTGAGAATATTTAGAAAAATTAATCATCTGTTAAATTAAAAAAAACAACCCCAATACATTCCAAAAAACAGATCTTGCACTGGCCCAAATCTTTGTCTGCCAGTAAGTATAATTAGAAATTAATTTTTAAAAGCTTAACCAGACAAGCATGCAAGATGGCTGGGTACCGCTTGATCATTTAGAACCACAAAAATGATGACTCAAAATTTTTCAACTTTGAGCAAAGGGGATCACAGCACTGGAAGTGCAGATTATTCTAAGACAAGGTGTGGATGGGGAGGCAAATGCAGAGTGTTAAATGATTATATAGAGAAATCACAAAATGAATAACGAAACCAGCCTATACAGAAGGAAGGAAATAATAAATTAGCAAGGACGAACTGATTAAAAGATAGAACTGACAAATTCAAGAATGGAATTTTGTAGAGCTGCACTGCCTTTAATGAAAATTAAGTTGAAATCTGTTTCCTCAGCCATACTAGCCAAGATTCCAGTCCTTGGTGGTCACATAGGGTTAGTGACTACCAAATTAGACAAGAGTAAATCAAATGGTGGGAGAAAAAGGGGGTGAGGACAGAGAGAACAAATATTGTATATAAAATTAAGAATGCCAGGCACAGTGGTGTGCCACTGTAATCCCAGTGGCTCTGGAGGCTGAGATGGGAGGAGGATCGTGAGTTCAAAGCCAGCCTCAGGAGCTAAGCAACTCAGTGAGACCCTGTCTCTAAATAAAATATAAAATAGGGCTGGGGGTGTGGTTCAGTGGTTGAGTGCCCCTGAGTTCAATCCCCAGTACCAAAAATAAATAAATAAAATTAAGAATGTAAATGGATGTAACTTAAAATCCACTAAAGAATCGTAAATAGAGCTTTGCTAATTTTGAAAACTTACCAAAATAACTTCATATATGGACCTAAGTGCTAATCTTACTTAGATTGTTTACAATCTAAGAAATTGAGACTCTGAATTTGCCCCTGAAAACAGCTATGCCTGTATCTTATCATTTGCCCTCTCTTGATATCCTTAATTTCTAAATAGCCTGTAAAATGTATATTGACTCAAGTAGCAGGAAGCATAAATAAATCGAAAGGCAGCAACTTTAAAAGTCATTTCTATAGTTAATTGCCTAAAACGTGTATATTGTATACACAAACAAGGAAAAACTTCAAGATTGTGCAAAACAACCCTGGGGCCCTTTATACCTTTACAAGAGTGGTTTTTCAGAGCAGGCTGGGGTGGCTTAATTGTGGCTTGCAACCACAAACATGCAGTCAATTTTGTGTATAAAGATACCTGGCTCCAGCTCTGATGACCTCCAGCACTTCTTTCCCCTCCTGAGTTGTGTTCAGATCCCAAGGTAAAAGCCTGGGTGCCATCTAACTGATAAGTCCTGACCGCTTCCAAAGGCAGCCTCTTCCTCCCTGTTCCCTGATGTCTTCCTTGTTTACCCACGAGTCAGAAAACCTGCCCTCAAATGTGGATCTGCTGGTGTCCTTCCTGCTGGAAGTTTTTCTGTGGCTCCTCCCAGGGTGGGCCCGGGCACAAAGTCCAAGCCCCTGGGCTCCCCACCTTTCCTCTGTGGCCTGATTTTCCTTCTCCTTTCCCTGTGCTTTGCCCTTCCTCAACTCTGTAGGTCCCTAATGCAGCCCTGGGGATTCACACAATCTACCTGTACTGTTCTTCCCTGTGGGGATAAAACTGAGGTCCCTTAATCCCTGCTTGGTTTTTTCTTCTCCCCCTATGATTTAGCGTTCACCTACTGTATGTGTGACTCTGGGATGCAGTAACAACCAAGACACAAGTCCTTTCCTTATGTAGGCCTTGTGTCTCTGGACCCGGATGAAGAGGTGAACATAATTCACAGCATATGACTCCAAGATACTACCAGTCTTTCTCTCCCGGAGACCGGGGTTTGAGCTCTGGCTGGGCTGGCATCAACAAAGTAGCCGTTGCGTCTGTTTCCTCTTTTCTAATGGGGTTGGTTGTTTGAATAATGGAGTTAGCGAGACCTTAGTAACCAATATGAGTTGAACATCATATGTTGCAAAAGAACTGAACGTTTTAAAGTGTATTTATGAATGGATGAGGAGGTTGTTTCATGAGACACGGCCCATTTGCTGCCTTGGTTTACTGGAATCGCAAATATATAAAGAATGCAAAAGCTGGACATCGTCACATGCAGAAAACACTGGCTAGAGGGCATCCCTAAAACGTGGCCTGTAAATTTTAAGAACGTATGTATGAGTATGATCCTTGCTTCTCTGGACGCACTGTGGGTGGCACATTAGGGCCTGCTGGCCGGGAGAGTCCAGAAATAAAGCCCTTCCCTTCCCATCCCCACCCCAGTGGGGGATTTTGCTGTGTAGTTTTGCCCCTCTTTGGGCCTCTCCCCAGTGAGGCCTGAGGCCAGAGCGTCCCTCGGGCAGTCCCGGGCGCTGCCACGCGGTGACCCGATCTCCTCCCGGGCACACGCCCAGCGCCGCGCTCAGCCCAAGCCACTCGGGTGGATGTGTGTTGCACACTCAACCGAGTCGTTTTATTTAGCTTTTTTCACAGTATCATGCATTGCAGGTCCGCCTTGCACGATCTGCACCCAGGAGAGGCCCTGCTGGGACTTAGGGCATCCAGGGAGGAACGACAGCCGCAAACGCACTGCCCCATTGAGCGCGGGTCTGGCGAGCGCAGCCCCACGCTGCCTGGAGGCGGGGCCAGTGCCCTGCAGCACGCCCGCCCATTGGCTGAGCGCGAGGGCGGCGCTGCGGCTGCCGCTGCAATACGGCCTGGATTCCGCCAAAAGGAACAGAACGCGCCGCGGGCTTTGTGGTGCGCGGATGCCGCAGGCTTGAGCGGGCGGGGCCTCACGCAGCATGGGCCCGCCTCCCGTGGCACAACGGCCAGGAAGCGACCAATCCTGAGGCTGCCCTAGCGGGAAGGCTCCCCCCCCCCACCCCGACCCTGCCCCCTTTCTGGCCTCCTTTGGCACTGTGTGTCTCCAAAGAGGTCCGCAGCTTGCATTGGGCCCGCCCCCGTGGCCACACCCACCCACGCATCCACCCACCGTGCACTCCACCAGTCTTGGGACCGGGAGGCCCCTCTCTGGGACTCCGCTCCCTACTTTTTCTGCCGCGCAGTGTATTTCTCCAAAGAGCTCCTCAGCTCGCATGGGGCCGCCCTCTGTGGGCATAGGCGGGCGCGCGCGCGCGCGCACACACACACTCACTCTCGCGTGTACTCCCCAAATCGACCAATCGTGAGGCCACCCTCGCAGGGAGGGTCCCTGGGCTCCACGCCTTTCTTTGCTTCTGCTCGCGCCGTATTTCTCCAAAGAGCTCCAGAGCTAAATTCCAAAGGCTTTTTTTTTCGGGCTGGGGCCGGCCGTATTGTCAGGGAAGGGAAAAGGGCGCCTCTCTGCTTCAAGGACATGGCTCCTGCGGTCTTGCTGCCGACCACCCAGTTGTCAAAAGCTCGGGCCCTGCCCCCACTCGCCATTAAATCATTTACTAGATTCCAAGGGGAGGAATTTGGCTGTAGGGACTGGAACCTCTGAGGTCAGGGTCCGGGCCAGCGTGGGAGAGAAAAGCTTTGAATGGAAACAAAGTATGCTTTAAGGAGTTTATAAAATTCACACTCAGGGAGAGATGAGGGGCCGGTCGTGAGGCTCATGATGCAACTGTGTGGTTTGGAAATTTCTGGAAAGCAGTAATGTTTGGACTAATAAATTTTGAGGGTTTGTTTTTGTTTTTGTTATAATTTAAGCGACAGGCTTTGGAAAGGAATGTAACAAAATGTTATCGACGTTTGCCAAGCTATGGAAACATTTAAACATTTAATAGTGTTTTTTCCCCCATTTGTTTCACCATACAGCTTCTTAAGAAAACCCAAACTGATTTAAGCTTAAGGAGAACAAAGGGCGAGGGTGGGAGGAGTCAAAGTGCTGCATTTCTGTGTGCAAGTTATTTATCATATAGCACTGCATTTATTTTGCTTACTACTTAAGCTTTTAACCTTGCTTTTGACAAATTGGTCGCTGTTTATTTTGATGTAGGTTCAAAAGAAACAACCAGAAAAGTTCTAAGCATTGCGCTTGGATTCCTCAGTTGTTTACATTTTACCCTATTCGTGTTATTTCTGTACTTACAGGTGCTCAATTATGTGCATTTTTTTTTCAGAATCATTGGAGAATCCGTTGCATTTATGCTCCTTCCTTAATTCTTTAGCAGGTTTTCCCAAAAACAAGAAATTCCTTTATACAATGGCAGTACAATAATCAAAATCAGGAAATTAAGACCCATACAACATTTTAATCCAATCTTGTGTAAATCTCATCAGTGGTCCTGGTATTGCCCTTCACTGAAAATGTAATGCCCTCCCCACCTCAAGTTGCAGCTACTTCTCTTTAATCTTTTTTAGTCTACAGAATTCCTTTTGTGTGTGTGTGTGTGTCTTTTGTGACTTTGACAAGGTTGAAGAGCTTGGGCCAGTTATTTTATAGAATATTCTTAAATTGGGTGATTATTCTTTGGAAAGAAGACTATACAACTATCCTGCCCACATCTGGAGGCCAGTGTTGATTTATCCCTCTATATTTGGCAATGCTATTTGAAACATCTGACTGGAATCCTTCAGAAGAAATACACCTTACCGCTCAGCAAGACACATGACTTGCATTTTACCTGAAAGAAAACTTCTGTGCAAATTTAACCCTTGTTTCTTCTACTCTGATGTTTTCTATTCTCTCCCTTGTTCTCCCCACTAACCCCAATAAAACCCGCCCAAGCCTCCCATGGAACCTGAGAGATGTGGGAGCACTGCTATGCTAAGCTTTAGTATACATACCAATTTGTTGAGGTCAGGGGTGCCAATTCTGTATTACTTATGTTTGATACTTATGCAATACCAGAACAGGTTTCTTGTTTTTCACAAATATCTATGACAATATGTATCACACTGGGGCATTTGAAAAAAGAAAAATGAAATGCCAACAATTTATTGAAGAGTCCATAAAAGAACAAAGCATTTGTTCAATTGGAGCTACCCCTCTGCACCTCTTGATTTTGTAATAAAGCAAAAATGATTTTCCCTATTTTTATCTGTAAATTATAGTTGTACACAGTGGTGGAATTCATTATTCCATATTCATACACACAATATAACAGTATAATTTTGCCAACATCATTCACCAATGTCTCCCCTTTCTCTTCTGCTTTACTGATCTCTCTTTGATTTTCATGAGATCACCCCACCCCCATCTTTCTGTTCCTTTTTCCTCTCTAATTTCCACATGTGAGAGTCAACCCTTGACTTTCTGAGTTTGGTTTATTTCACTTAGCTTAATGCTCTGAAGTTCTATCTGTTTTCCTGCAAATGACATAATTTCATTCTTCTTTATGAATGAATTAAATTCCATTGTGTATATACACCACATTTTCATTACTTACTCATCCATTGCCAGATACCCAGACTGGATCCATAGTTTGGCTATTGTGAATTGTGCTGCTATAAACATGGGTATGAATATATCACTGTAGTATGATGACTTTAATTCTTTAGTATAAATACCAAGGGGTGGTATAGCTGGGTCATGTGGTAGTTCCCTGCTTAGTCTCTTGAGAAACCTCCACACTGATTTCCATTGTTTTCACACTCATTTATAATCCCACCAACAATGTAAAAGTGTTCTTTTTCTCCACATCCTCTCCAGTATTTATTGTTGTTTGTATTCTTCATGCCTGCCATTCTGACTAGAGTGAGATGAAATCTCAGGATAGTTTTGATTTGCATTTTCCTTATTGCTAATTGACCATTTTTTCATATATTGACCATTCATATATTTTCTTTTGTGGAGTGTCTGTTTAGTTCATTTGCCCATTTATTAATTGGGTTACTTGGGGTTTTTGGTGTTAAGTTTTCCAAGTTCTTTATATGTTCTGTATATTAATCCTCTGTCAGAAGAGTAGCTAGCAAATATTCTCTCTGATTCTTTGTGAAGGTTGTTTCTTCACATTCTTAAGCATTTCCTTTGCTGTGCAGAGGTTTTTCATTTGATGCCACCCCGTGTATTAACTCTTGGCATTATTCCTGAGCTTCAGGGGTCATATTGAGAAAGTTGTTGCTTGTACGTATATGCTGGAGTGTTCACCCTACATTTCTTCTAGCAGTTGCATAGTTTCTGGCCTGATCCATAGGTCTTTGATCCATTTTGAGTTGACTTTTGTGCAGGATGAGAGATAACTATTTAGGCAAGAGAAGGGAATAAAAGGGATGAAATTTTTTTTTTTTAAAGGAAGAAGTCAAATTATCACTGTCTGCAGATGATATGATCCTATACTTAGAAAATCAAAAAGCTCCACCAGAAGACTTGCAGAGGCCATAAACAAATTCAGCAAGTAGTTAGTTATAAAATCAACATACAAAAATCAGCCACTCAAAAAAAATTTAAGATACCTAGGAATAAATCTAAACAAGGAAATGGAAGACCTGTCCAATGAGAGCACTAAAGAAAGAAATTGAAGAAAACACAAGAACATGGAAAGACCTCCCATGTTCATGGATAGGCAGAACTAATGTTAAAATGGCCATGTTACCAAGAGCAATATACAATACACTTTCCATCAAAATGCCAATGACATTCTTCACAGAACTAGAAAAAAGCCCTAAAATTCAGGAATAATTTATTTCAGGAATAAAAAAAGAACCAGAATACCCAAAGTGATTTTAAGTCAAAAAAAGTAATGCTGGAAGCATCACAATTCTGACTTAAAATTATACTACAGAGCTATATTAACAAAAACTGGCTGGTAGTGGTATAAAAGCATATACATAGACCAATGGTACAGAATAGAAGACACAGAGTCAGACCCACACATCTCCAGTCATCTGATCTTCAACAAAGCTGCCAAAAGCATACATTGGAAAAAAGACAGTCTTTTTTAATAAATGGTGCTGGGAACACTGGTTATCCATGTGTAGAAGAATGAGGCAAAATGATTTTAAAAGACAATTTGCACAAGGTATTTGATTTCTCAACTACTC
>PVHX01002341.1:89192-171533 GCA_004024805.1 Geosciurus inauris
AAATGGGTAGAACACATACATAGTAAAAAAAAAAAAAAAAGGATCAGATTGGGTGCGTTTCTTGTGTCATTTATGAAAGGATGTATGAATCATGTATCCTTTTCCTTTTAACTCATTTTAAAAGTATAATTTACATGTAGTAAAATTCATCCATCTTAGTATAAAGTTCTGTGAATTTTTAAAAATTTTATTTTTAATGGGATACATAAAAGCATAAAAATTATGCACATTAATGTCACACCCCATAATCTTTTGATACCTGTATACACTGGGTAGTGTTTAAATCAGGGTAAACATATTTGTCTCCCTGGGCTGAGGGTGTAGCTCAGGTAGAGCCCTCTGGGCCGTGCCCCTGCCCCTCCCATTCTATTTGGGTGCCACTCATCAGCCTTTCCCCTCCTCCCCTCCTGGTACACAGGTAAGGATCAGCACCATCAAGATGGACAATGGCCCCCGCTCCAAAATCCTTCTGTGCCCTCCCCGGGGTCCAGCCCCGTTGTAGCTGTGGTCTTGCCCTTTCCAGGATGTCCTATAAGTGGAATCACATAGTGCACAACCTGCAATTGAAATGTCTGGCCGGCTGCTCACTTTGTTGGCAAGTGTTGGAAGCTCTTCCTTTGCATTGTCCAGGCTGGAAGCCTTGTGTATTTGGGAAGTCGTTTCATTAGGGCTTTGATGATGACTCTTATGAATGAAAGGGCTGACCCTCCCATACAGCCCCAGCCCAGGAAATAGTTCTTTCCTGCTCTTACATGTGCCCTGCCAGAGCCGGTCTTTGTGACCCCTAGATCATTGTCTGCTTTATATATTGCTTCCTCCAATTGAGTCTCAGCCCTCAGATCCCCCAGACAGATCGGTATTAATGACACTGATAGTGACATCCCACATCCCCACATTCAACCAACTGGGTCAAAACTAGCCAGGAAAAAAAAAAACACCTGTCCTGAACATGGACAGATGATTTTTCTTGTCAGTATTCCCCAAACAATACAGTGAAACAACTGTTTACATAGCATTAAGTGGCATTAGTTGTTGTAATTCATCTAGAGATGACTTAAAGTCCACAGTAGCATGTACCTAGGTTCTATGCAAATACTACACCATTTCACATAGAGACATTAATGCCCACTGATTCAGGTATTTGCAGGTGTTCTTGGAATTCTGGTGCTTTTCTCAGACCATCCCATTGAGTTCTAGCAACAATCTTAACAGCACATGGAATGTTGTCATCCCATTTTATGGAAAAGACAATCAAGATTGCCATTGGTGCACTGAGGAAATCTTCCGGGTGTGCCTGTTAGGTGGCACGGTACCTGGTCTCTAAGGCTGAATGCATCAGATGCCTGCGGCTCCTCTGTCTGTGGATCCTGGAGGTGGCCATAGTCCCTGATCATTTTTCCTTCCCAGGAGTGTCAGATGCAGAGTCAAAGTCGGAGAGTCCAGCACCGGTCCTGCTGCTTCTCTGCTGGACCTGTCTTCTTGCCTCTGTGAAAAAGAGATAATGCTACTTTCCTGACTCGGGCTCTATGTGACCCTAAAATCCCTTCAGACACGCGTGGGTCTCCTCCCCCAGACCTGCTCTTATTGGAGGTGTTGAAATCTTTCGGGATTCATCTAAAGAAGCAGAATATGCACTTAGGTAGCTACTCGGGACTTGATGAGGGGTTCATGGGTCTCTTCCTGGGCATTCTTGGATGAATTCTTGAGCTACTAAGAATTGGAGTCTTCCCTGAAGTCCTTCCTTTGCCCCCCACATTCACTCATTGGGCAGGTGTCTCCTGAGCTCCTGCTGGATACATATTTTAGGAGTGGATGTAGTAACCCTGTCCCTAGGACTCCTTTCTAGACAAGCAAGTTTAAAAAACTCCAAGATAATTTTTCAAGAGTGATACATGCTATATGGAAATTTTAATGAGATAATATGTTGGAGCATGGTTTGAGAAGTAGAAGCAACTTCCTTTGGAGGGATCTTTTTAATGAGTTGGTACTTGAAGGATGAGAAGGGGCTGGTCATGAAGGGTGCTCCAGCCAGTTAGAATAGCAGATGTAAAGGCCCTGAGGTAGAATGAAGCCTGAGTATGTCAGGACCTCCCAGGGATGAGAGGGCTCAGTGAGGCCAGCAGGGACAGGACCCCATGGGGCACGTAGGCCTTGGCTAGGCTGTACTGTCCCATACAGGTGGTGGTAAGTCACTATGGCAATTAAAATTGGAATTGGAAAAGAGAATTAAAATGAAATTCAGTTAGAAGTTTAGTCCCTTGGGAGAAATTAGAACTTTTGTGCACTGTTGACTGGAATACAAAGTGGTTCAATTGCTGGGGAAAGCAGTATGGCAGCTCATCAGGAGATGACTAGGATTAGCTCCTGAAATGCCACTTCCAGGTATACTGCATGTAAGAATCGAAGGCAGGGACATGAGGAATCTTTGTACACCCACATTCACAGCAGCATCACCCACAGAAGCCAAAAGGTAGAAGTGAACTAAGTAGCCATTCATGGATGGATGGATGGATAAACAGACGCAGCCACCCGCACAATGGAATGTCATTCAACCACTGAAAGGAAGGAGGGTCCAGTGCCTGCTGAACCATGGATGAACCGTGGGGACATTTTGCTATTTGAAATCAGCCACATCTCCACAAAAGGACAAAGGAGGCCACTCACAAGAGGTCCCTAGAGTCGTCACATTCACAGAGACAGAAAGCAAAACTGTGGGTGCCGGGCTGGGAAAGGGCTGGGGAGTTTCAGAGGGACAGAGTTTCGTAGCACAGAGGAGAAGTGGCCACCATGCTGGTCAGCACAGATAAAGAGCATTTCCATCATCCATTAAAGTTCAGCTGGACAGCGCTGCTCCTGGGTGGAGGTGACTTCGGGGCCACTACTGTTCCCTGGGTTTGGCTGGTGGGAAAGTTCGCTGTAATAATTACAGAGCCTGATTTTGGATGAATAACAACTCCTGGCTTCCAAACTGTGTTTAGACCGAGCAGGGAGCGTGGGAGGGAAACACCTTTGAGAACAGGCCAGGCATGTGGCTGAGGGCCGTCTGGCCTCTGTGAAGCTGTCAGGAGCCTGGGAAGGGGGTGCACAGGACAGATGCCAAGGGGCCAAAATGGAGAGGTAATCAGGAAGCCGTGAGTCACGCAGCACTGGGAGAAAGGGCAGGTATGGCCAGCAGTAGAGGAAGCTGGGTGGAGGCCAGCCTTGGGTTCAGCGGCTTCCAACAAGAAGGCTCCTCCTCCCAGATCTGCCTATAGGCTCCCTCCTCACCTGCAGGGTCTTCTCCTTCCTCCTGGATCACCGTCTCCCTTCCATCCTCCGAGTTCCGCCCCCACCCCGCAGCCGAGTGTCTGTTCCACCTTCTCACACATTTGTGTGTTTAAGTAACTAACATCCTCCTCCAGCCGACCCTGTGCTCCCACAGGCAGGGGCTGGGGCCACCTACTCCCCCACCCCCCCAGTGGCTGCAGCATCTACATCAGCAGAAGAAAATGTTAGTGGAAGAAATCTTTTTGGCATGGGGCACTTAACCCTGTGCCAGCAGTTTCCCCATTTGTGAAGTGGGAAAACACGGAGATAACTATGTATCCACTTCACAGTTGGGGTGACTCTGGCTCTCTAGAGCCCACAGTGGAATTCTCGGCGCATTTGCGAGGCATTTGTTAAACCCAGGCATTATGAAAGTTTAAATTGTATAAGCCTACTATCAAATTAGGTTAAACACCAAGTAATAAGTTCTCAGACTTCACGACTTCCTAGTTAGTATGCATTTTTCTATTTGTGCCTTGGAGATTATTTGCTACTTTGCTATCTTTGCTAGATATAGATAGATTATATCTACAATTGGAAATAGTGTTTAATGAAATGTCACTGTATATCTCTTGCCAACTCTGTTTGGTGGCTTCCTGAAATGGACCCTAGAAAGTGGCAGATGTTTTGAAGTTAGGGTCCCTCTGTCCCCCGCCCCCCACATGCTTGTTGGATATTCCAGGCTCGGCGCTGGTTCTGAAGCTTCAGCGAGTCCACAGATGGGCCTGGCACGTGGCGGGTGTGTGGAACTGGGGCTGTTTTTGTTATTATTTTGCTTGGCTTCCAGTCCCTGATCCAGAGCTGCTGCATGTGCAGACAGAAAGCGGGTAACGCCAGTGACCAGCTGTGCTTTCTTCCTCTCTCTAGTTTGCCCGACCATCTGTAAGTCGCACGGCTGTACTGCTGAAGGGCTCTGCTGCCACAGCGAATGCTTGGGCAACTGTTCCGAGCCCGACGATCCCACCAAGTGCGTTGCCTGCCGCAACTTCTACCTGGATGGCAAGTGTGTGGAGACCTGCCCGCCCCCCTACTACCACTTCCAAGACTGGCGCTGTGTGAACTTCAGCTTCTGCCAGGACCTGCACAACAGATGCAAGAATGCGCGGAGGCAGGGCTGCCACCAGTATGTCATTCACAACAACAAATGCATCCCCGAATGTCCTTCCGGGTACACCATGAATTCCAGCAAGTGAGTCCTTGGTGTGGGTGTGGAGGGAGGCGGGCACAAGCCACTGCCGAGTGCTCTGCCCAGGGACAAGCTTGGGTCTCTCAGGTGACATTTTGCCCCGTTTTGGCCCTGGGCTCTGGTGCCAGAGTGAACAAGCACTTTCTCTAAAGGACTAGGTGACGTGTATCATACACTGTAGCAGAGAACATGAGGGCACATGCCCTTCCTATCCCCTGGGATTCTCCACGTGGTCCTCCCTGATGTGGCTGCCTCCTTGTTACGCCGAGGATGTAACCGAGGTTTTCCATGTCTACCCTGCATGCAGCTAGACAGAGAGATGGCATCAGCCCAAAATAATGTCCCCAGGAGGAACAGACCTGCTTCTGCTGCATTCCCAGGTTTTTGGGTTCTTTGAAGGAGGGTGCAAACCATTTCCTTCTGTTTGGGTGGGAAATAGCAGGGCTTTCTCTCTGGCCAGGAGCCAAATTTCCTACACATGGCATAGGTCTTGTGTTCTTGTCATAGTTTCTAAGATGAGATATTTCAGTGTCTGGGGCCATAACCATGTTTTAAAAATCTGTTTCCTGGTTTTTGTGTTGAGGGTTTTAAAAAAATCACTCCACCACAAAACAACACAAAAACAAATCAGAAACAGACGCACGTCGGGTGGCCTCCGGCTGACCTGCTTACGTAAAAAATCTTCCTCTTCAGACTTGAGAACAAGCCAAGCGAGAGTGTTCTGGTGGGAAATTTTATTTCCCTGAGTGGAGAGGGCAGGAAGGAAAACAATCTTTATTTCAGTTCTTATGAACCTTTCTTTGGTGTTTATGAAACCTGAAAGTACAATATGTTTTGTGCTACTCATTTTTGATTTATAAAAAGAAAAAATCAAGTGGTCTTGTTGACCAAAAAATAGGCCTCTATATCACCTTTGCTCGTTGGATGGAACTTATTTTTATTTTTTTCCTAGTCAGTTTAACAGTAAGGCTGGGAAAATGGCCATATTCTTTTTGATTCATTTCTGTTTTTTCCCCTAATTGAATAAAGACAGGGCATTAATGACTTAGGGGTAGATATTTGTTTAAAAGACATTGGCTTTCAGCCGGGCACAGTGGCGCACGCTCAGGAGTCCGAGAGAGGAGAATCACAAGTTCAAAGCCAGCTTCAGCAAAAGGAAGGTGCTAAGCAACTCAGTGAGATGCTGTCTCTACATAAAATACAAAATACAGCTGGGGATGTGGCTCAGTAGTTGAGTGCCTCTGAGTTCAATCCTTGGTAGCCCCAGTCCCCCCAAATAAATAAAAGATATTGGCTTTAAATGAAAGGCATTTCCCCTTCACTGTATTGGAGGCCCGAGAAACACAGCAATTGCTTTTGATACTTTCGTGGATGGTGTGTTAAAACTTAGAACAAAACCCTAAGAAGTACTGGGGTGTGGCTCAGTGGTCAGTGCTGGCTTAGCAGGTGGGAGGCCCTGGGCTCCATCCCAGCACCACCCATAAGAAGCAAACAGAAGCCACCCCTCTAAGAAATGGCCAGCACCTCCCCTGACAGCTGGGCCAAGGGAAGGCTTCCAATAACAGTGCAGCAGCATTTTTCTTTGTAGTTGAAAAAATCTTTTTAAAAAATATTTTTATTTCTGATGTTCTTATTTTATGGAAGCCTTTATAGTACTATTGTGTTTTCTAATGTGGTTTGATATCAAAGAGGACCAGATGTGTTTTTTTCCATTCTGGGTGGCTTATCTGGGACGCAGTTCTTGGTGTATTTGGAGCAGAGTTCTGGGAAGTCACATCAATTGAGCAACATGCATCCCATCTGTGGTCACCCCAAAGTACCTGGTGGATCAGTGGGGTGCGCCTTGCTGAGATAAGGGGAACCAGAAACTCAGCCTGTGTGTGGGGGCTGTCTGTTGGGAAGGGGGAGTTACCCCACTCCTCCACTGTTCTCTCCCCCTCTCTCACATCCCCCTGCTCATCATAGCCCTTGATGACTCTATCATATCTCCATCAGGTTGCACCAAGCACCTTGAACCTTCTCTTTGCCATCCTGCTCCTATTATAGCTATCTTGGCCAAAGGCACCTTTTTTTCTTCTTTGCAGTGCTGGGTAAGGCACCCAGGGCCTCACCCATGCTATGCAAGTGCTTTACCACTGAGCTGCACCCACCCCAGGCCCAATTGGGAGCTCTAAAGTGCCAGCCATCTGATCATGTCCAAACGTGGCTCCCCAGGAACTTACACAGCCTCCGATGTGCCACCTCCGAGGCTCTGCAGGTTCCCATCTGGCTCCCTCCCTGCTGCCCCCCTGCTCCTGTTGCCTTAGGCCTCCCCTACAGCCTTTCGGTACCCTGTCTTTCTTCCCCTTTGCCTTGGCACTGGCTGCTCTCTCCTAGATTTCTTCATCCCTTGATCCCTGGATGACTGACTTCTGCCTGTGCTGCAGGTTACAACTTAGAAGACACCTGCTTGGAGAATGCTTCTGCCCACTTGTAGCACATCACTTGTTTTTAACTCTTTCCAGGGCATTTTTCACTAGCTGATATTTCTATTGTCCCCCACTGGGTCATGAGCTTTGCGACATCAGTCAGCTTTTGCTGTGTAACGAGTCACTACGGTGCCTGGTTGTGTAAGGCAACCCTGCATTCTGAAGTTTTGTTGACTACGGCTCAATCCGGCCAGGTCTGGTTTGGTGATGGCTGTATGGCTTAGGATCACTTCTCTGTCACCTGGGGCCTCTTTCCACGAGGTCTTTCACCCTAGTAGCCAAGAAAAGCAGGTCCCAAATTCCAAGAGCTCTTCATGCCTCTGAGTACATCACATTTGCTAATATCCCAGTGACCACAGAGTCACATGGCCAAGCCAAGATTCCACAGGTGCAGAACAGCCCTTCCTAGTGGGAGAGGCCTCAAGAACAGTGAAGAACCTGTGGCCACTTGCCATTTCCCACTAGGACAGCCGCGATCTGTTTTATTCACTTCCGAGACCCTGCAGCAGGGAGCAGGGGTTGGCAAAGGCCCAGACAGTAAATATTTTCAGCTCCGAGGGCCATATGTTTTCCACTGCAGTGACTCAGCTCGGACTCCGTAGTGCAAGAGCAGGCTGAGGTGCTACACAACCAAGGGGTGTGGCTGTGTCTGATAGAAGGGTATTTGCAAAAACAGGTGGCCAGCTGGATTTGGCCCGCGGGGCCGTGGTCTGCCAGCCCTGGGCTCCAAGCCCTGCCTGTCCCGTAGGTGTAGGGGAATGAAAGAACCGGAGCACGTGGTCGTTGCTGTGTGTGCAGCCCAGCTGTTCTGACCATTTGGGGCTACCGCACACAGTTCTGACACTGACCACCTGTGGTCGGCATCAGACTCCATGGGTTCAAGCCTCTGTCCCCCACAAGACAGCCATTACTTCAGACACCAACTGTATACCCTGGGAGGGGCCCCAGAACACCCATACTGCTGACAACTGGCCGTAAATTGGGGATTTCTCACAAATACATTGGGTCTGGTGATTCGTTAGAAGGACTCAGAACTGACATAAATCCTCGGTGCTATTTCACCACAAAGGACACACAGAAGGGAGGTCTGGGAGAGGCGGGCATGGGGCAACCCAGCTTTTGCCCTGTGGATTCAGAGCCTGTCATCTTCTGGCACATCCAGGGACTTGCCACCAGCCAGGGAACTCCAGTTGGCTTGGGTGCCTAGAGTTGCTGCTGGGGTCTCATTCTGTAGGCATGACGAAGGAGGCGTTGGCCACGTGACTGAACTTCACCTGCAGCCCCTCTGCTCTCCCAGGAGGTCGAGCGGCTGGAAACTGCAACCCTGTACTCATGTGGTTGGTCCGTCCAGTGACTGGTTCCTGTCCTGACGGTATCTAGGGGCCCACCACAAGTCACCTCCACATTCTGACACTCCTGATAAAGACATTCTTATCCTTCAGGAAATCCCAGGAGTTCCTGTAGCTTTGTGCTTGCAACCCGGACAAAGGCCACATGTACAGTCTCCCCTCAGTGTCCCTAGAGGATTGAGTCTGGGACCCTCTCTGATACCAAAGTCTGTGACTGCTCAGTTCCCTTATATAAAATGGTATAGTACAAGATTGAGCATCCAGAATGCTTGCAACACAGATATTTTTGATTTTTCCAGATGTTGGGATATTTACACATAAGTTGCTACACTTCATGTATCATAACAAGAAAAAGACCTGTACGTGTTCTGTACAGATGCAATTTTTTCTGCATATTTTTTTTTGTGTTTGGCTGAATATATAGATGCGAGATCTAGGGATATGGAGGGAGGACTGTGCTTTATTTTTTTTTTAATTTTTAAAATTTTTTTGGTACTGGGGATTGACCCCTGAGCCACATCCCCAGCCCTGTTTGGTATTTTGTTTAGAGACAGGGTTTTACTGAGTTACTTTGCACCTCACCATTGCTGAGGCTGACTTTGAACTTGCCATCCTCCTGTCTCAGCCTCCTGAGCCTCTGGGATGACAGGCGTGCACCACTGCACCTGGCTAGAGGACTGTACTCTTTTGTTAAAAAAAAAAAAAAAAAAATCAGTCTGAAGAACTGCATCCACAGAGATGTGGAAATAATAGTAGAACAAATAAGTGATCATCAGAGCATAAGTACCAATTTTTGTTTTGTATGTTCTTTTTTTTTTTTTTTTGGTATGTTCTTGGTGCTCTATGTGGTGTCCATCATTTATCATCTATCTACTTCTGGGGTCGTCATTGTCTTTATATTACCCATGAGGAAATTGAAACTTTGAGACTGTAACAGTTGGAAATCTGGTGGTTTTGTGTACAGAACCCAAACTTAAACTGGCTTAGGCAAGATTACAGGAGTTTATTGTTGCTCATAGCCAAAAAGTTTAGGGAACTCCTTCAGGCACAGCATCATGAGCTATATGAGTTCAAGTCACAGATATGATCAATCTCTTTTCATCTTTTGCTTTTATTTTGCTCACCATTTTCCCCCCACCCAGGTAGCTTCTCCCTCACTCTTGGTCCTGTGCTAGTAAGATGGAGTATCCTCTCAGATACTCCAAAAGCAGATAATTTCTCCTTCCAGCAGGTTCTAGCCAAACCCTCCTGGGTTGACGTGGATGGTACACTTGCCTCTGAGCTCCCAGGATGGTGGGAGCTGATGCTCAGCCTGGCCTGGGTCCTGCACCCTGCTTGGGTTGAGCATGAATTTGGCAGTCTGTCCCTGACCTCAGAGATCCTATGCGAGGGTGGGTGGGTTCCCAAAGGATTATACATTTGAGGGTGTCATGCTGCAGGCAGGCAATGCCAAGGGCTGCCTGTCACCTGCTTTCAGACACAAAGGGGTCTCAGCAAGCCCCACATGAATAGTGAATGTCCTATGTCCTTGGAGCTGTGAACCAAGTCCTAACCTGTAGGAGGAAGAGCATCAGTTCTGCACACGGTGGCATGAGTCCCTCTTCAGCTCGTTCCATAATTTCCATCATTTCTGTGTGCCTTGAGCTCAGGGCTTTGGTATCACCCACAGCTGTGATATGGTCCTATCTCCACGGGATGCAGTGTTGATCCATCACCTTGGGGTGTGGCAGGAGCTGTGCTGCCCCTCTGGGGTGAAGTGTGAGTCTTGTTGCTTTGGGATAAAAGCACATGTCCTCTAGCTTCTGGGTAACGCTCTAGAGTTGCCACCATGGGGAAGTGATGTCGGTCTCTCACTTCAGGCAGTGGTTTTTATGTGAGGATGGTTTGTTGCCCTCCCACCCAGGGGACATTTGGCAAAGTCTGGGGACATTGTGGGTTGCCACAGTTTGAGGAGGGGATGCTCTTGGCATTAAATGAGTGGAGCCCAGAGATACGGCTCATATCCTGTAGTGAGCAGGACACTCCATCTAGCCTCAAGTGCTCCTGTGCCAAGATCAGGAACCTTGCTTAGGGTAAACCGCTTAAGTGCATCACTGGGTCCCTGTGGAGCCTGTGGCCTTTTGTGCCAGGTGGGGGGAACCCTGTATGTCCTGACCCCTCTCTTTCTCTCTGCTCCAACCTCAGCTTGATGTGCACTCCATGCCTGGGTCCCTGTCCCAAGGTCTGTCACCTCCTAGAAGGCGAGAAGACCATCGACTCAGTGACGTCGGCCCAGGAGCTCCGAGGCTGCACTGTAGTCAACGGGAGCCTGATCATCAACATTCGAGGGGGCAGTAAGTGCTCTGGAGTAGGGTGTGGCAGCCAACTGGGCCACATGTTTCCTGTGAGCTATGGAACCAGCTTTGCTCCTAAGGTCATTTTAGTAACATCCTTCAATAGCTCTGTCATTTGCAGGATCATGCCAGGAGTTTGCCTCAAAACTTGAAATGAGCAGCTCAGGTCCTGGCCCCATCTACTCTGAAATTCCGTTTTCCAAGTTGAGAGTTAGGGCATCAAGATCTGCATTCTTAACAAGTAAGCAACATACCTTATTGTAGATTGGCAGACCATGTTTCCAGAAATACTCTCAGGCAAAGAGGTATTCCCTTGTGCATTAATTTATGCAGAAAACATTGAATAATCATAGCCCACAAGGCAAACGCCTGGCCAGGCTGGATTTAAAAATAAGCAGATTGATGTGTAGAATAAGCTCAGCCTTTGGGCTGTGCCATGATGGCCAGCAAAACAGGTAGTGGATGTAGCAGGAGTCAGCAACTTTATTCTGTAAGGGGCCATGTAGTGAAGATGAGGGTCCCTCAGCATTCGAGGATTGGTTCTAGGACTCACATGAATACCTACATCCATAGACACTCAAGTTCTTTGTTTGCACATAACTTATGTGCAGCCTCCTGTAGACTTTGAATCATATCCAGATGACTGGTCAGACCTGTACAATGTACATGCCATGCATGTAGTTGATATGCTGTGTTGTCTAGGGAATAATGACAAGAACAGCATCTCTCTACACATTCAGTGTAGATGAATTTCCCCTGCAATATTTCTGATCTTCAGTTGGTTGAGTCCACAAGTTTGGAGCTCACGGATGCTGGGGGCTGACTGTATTTAGCCACATGGGCTGCATGATCTTGGTCATAACAACTCAGCTCTGTGGTTTTAGTATGAAAATAATCATCCATGCAGGTCAACCAGTGGGCATGGCTCTGTTCCAATAAAACTTTATCTGTAAAACAGGCTGCACGGACTGTCCTTTGCCAGCCTCTGAAATAGAGAAGAAAGCAGGTTGCTATTTTAAGAAGTTTCTGGTCTAGGGAAAGCAGCTTTGAGAGGGTAGTAGAAGAAGCCAGGCAGGTATGGGGTAATATTTCCAGGCAAGGGGATGGCCAACACCAGGTTGTGAGGCTGGGGTGTGCTGGGCCACTTAGGGGACAGCAAGACAGGTTTGTAGTCCGAATTGCTCGCAGCCGGGCAGTGAACTTCTCACAAGGGGAGATGAATGGGTTTCTGTAGATCTCACAGGTAATTTCTCTCCCCCCAGACAACCTGGCAGCTGAGCTGGAGGCCAACCTCGGCCTCATTGAAGAAATTTCAGGATATCTAAAAATTCGGCGATCCTACGCTCTGGTGTCCCTTTCCTTCTTCCGGAAATTGCGTTTGATTCGAGGAGAGACGCTGGAGATCGGGTATGTGGGCCTGCTTCTGTGTGTGTGGCCATCACTAACGCCTTTTTGCTAAAGCTCCGGTGTTTCGTGTGGATTGTTCCAGTGCTCCTGGCTGGGCTTTCCAGAGTGGGAGCCCTGTTGTCCAGCAGAACTTAGTACACGTCACACATAGGACTTAAATGTTCCAGTAGCTGCACTTTAAAAACTTTAAAAGAAACAAGTGAGATTAATTTTCCTAGCCCATTATATTCCAAATGGTATTTCAACATGGAATCAATAAAAAAGAATTATCCAGAAGATGTTTTACACCTGCTTTCTTGCACTGAGTCTTTGAAATATGCTCTCTACTTCCAGGGCAGCTTGGGATGGCTCCATTGTAGGTACTCAGTGGCCACACAACACAGGCTGACCACTTCTGAATTACAGTGCAGGTCTAGATGTTTTCCTTTTTCCACTTGTCACCTGCTTGTGGCCCACTGATTGTTCTAAAGCACAGATCTAATTGTTGAACCCAGGATGCAAAGAAAGGACCACTGACTCCAATTTTAAATCAAATTAAGCAAGCTTATATTGCGCACACAAATTAGCTGTACAGCAGCTGCCCCTTTCAAAAAGTGAGGGCAGCAGCTTTGTCCAGGAGCAGGGAGGTTTTTATAACAGAGAATTATAAAAGTAGGTATCTCAGGACTTTACAAATGACAGGGCTCTGGCAAGTGTAGTACAGAAGCAGATAGCAAATCAACGATTTACATGGCTTAACATCTTTAGATAGGGAGTAAACTCAGGTTCCTGCATGGGGGCCCTGCTGAGATTTTTAAGGAGGGCAGTTACCTAATCAAAGCTAAACATGGTCCAAGCAAGTAAAACAAAAATAAACCTTTTATGACCTCATGTCAAGATGTCTTTTAATCTTAAGATAGAATTAGGCTGGGTTCATCACTAATCAGGCCATAGAGCTGAGAGAGAATAAAACCTTGAAGGGCCCCTGCTTCCTGTGGAGGAGGTCTGTGTTCTTGGTGTTGGTCTGGCGTGCAGTACACTAGGGGCCTGGGCCCACTGCTGCTTTCCAGCTGTGTCCAGTTACCTGCTGGCTGAGTGGGCTACTTGGGTTTGCCCAGCTCTGAAGCCTCTTTCTCAGTCTCCCCTCCCTGCAAAACCCAGTCTTGGTCCATCATGGTCTTGCCTCTCCTTCCCTAAGACTGAGCTCAGACACCTTCCTGGCCACAAAAATGAACTTAGCTTTCCCCATTCTTCTTATTCAATAAGTATTTACTGACTCTGGGCCTTGGAAGTGGTTAACACTAAATAAGATTGACTCCAGACACACTGCTCCCATCCCAGAGCTGAGCAGGAGGAGCTGCTGAGTGATCAGGGATGTGTGTGTTCCTGCAGGAACTACTCTTTCTATGCCTTGGACAATCAGAACCTAAGGCAGCTCTGGGACTGGAGCAAGCACAACCTCACCATCACTCAGGGGAAACTCTTCTTCCACTATAACCCCAAACTCTGCTTGTCGGAAATTCACAAGATGGAAGAAGTTTCTGGAACCAAGGGACGTCAGGAGAGGAATGACATCGCCCTGAAGACCAATGGGGACCAGGCATCTTGTAAGTTGTGCATCTCTGGGGCTCCCAGCCTGTGGACCAGATGATGTGGCTGCCCTTCCTTGGCCACTACATTGGCCTGCAGGAGGCGTCACTGCACCCTGGTGACCTACTACTCACTGTGGGATAGGCAGGTTTGGGACCGCTCTTATCTGCACCTGTTCTACTAAGTACACCGCCTGGTGCTGGGAGATGCTGGTCCCCTGCATGAATGAATGAGTGGCACCTTCTTGTGAAAGTGTCAGACTTGGTGCTGATGCTGAGTCTCCAGAGTGGGTAGCATGTCCGTGTTCATCTGTGTCCTCTGGGAAACAAACAGCAAGACAGAGATGGAGAGCGGAAAGGGTAGAGGGCAGTGCCTGTGAATATACAGAGGAGAAGGAAGAGAGGCAGGCAGGGAGCACCTCTTACAACAGTGTGGCTGTCACCTCTGTGAGCAGAGAGGGAAGACGGAAGACAAAGGACAGGGTCGGGAGAGCCTCAGAGAGCAGCGCCTCCCTGAGGGGCTCCGTGCAGTCCCCCGGGCGTCAAGGCAATGGTTGTCTTGAGAAGCCTGGCGTGGCACTGGGAGGACCAGACTCTTGCCTGGCTCAGCTGTGAGTGGAGGCTGACTAGGGAGAGCCCGGCCAGGCAGGAGTGTGCAGTAGGTCCTGCCTTTGTGGCTGCTGCAGCTGGAGGCTGTCCCTGGTCCCATCAGGGAACTGGCTTCCTAAGGCAGGATGCTGTCCAGTGAGGGTTAGGCTGGGGTGGAGGGCAGGAGGGAGATTGCATCCTAGGCCCAGGGAAGGACTCAGCTGTGTCTTTCCAAGGTTTGTAGGTCCACAGTCTGTCAAAGCCGCTTGGCGCATGTCTGTTTGCATCACAAGAAGCAGCTTCAGCCATGTCCGCTTGCAAGTCCACATGCAAGGCAACATTGGATCTGGACACACATTACTTTTGAAAAGTCTTTGTCTAGATAACTATGGGCCCGTTGTCCTCATGTGGACACAGGCTGGGGTGACTCAGTTGTCACCTTATTCAGCTGAATGTCTGGTTGACTGATTGGCTGGCACGGAAGGCCACGTCACACAACCTGTGCTTGGCTTCCGACATCTTCCCCGTTCACACTCAGCCAGACCGTGCTCAGCTCTGCTCCTGCAGCGACGAGACCCGAGACCCGAGACCCATTCGGGGAGCAGCACGTTGACAGCTCCCTTCTGGCAGCCCTCCAGGAAGTGTGGGATCGCAAGCTTTGACCTGGAACTATTCACTACTGCAGTAGCTTGATTTTTTTTTTTTTTAACTTTTCTAGGTGAAAATGAATTACTTAAATTTTCTTTCATTAAGACATCTTTCGACAAGATCTTGCTGAAATGGGAGCCATACTGGCCCCCCGACTTCCGGGACCTCTTAGGATTCATGCTTTTTTACAAAGAGGCGTAAGTAGAAGGGTGAAGAGCTGCAGGGTGGGGTGGAGGTGGGTGCTAGATCTCCCCCGGGTGTTCCTCTCTGTGCCCCTCTTCCTCCTTGTGGATTAAATACCTTAGGGTCTTTTCACCATCTTGCCAGTTGATGGTATACAAAGTCAACACCCCCTTTTGTCAAAAGACTAAAATGGAAGCAGAAAGTTTTCCTTTAGTGTGGATTTTCTTTTCTTTTTTGGGGGGGAGGAGGGTTACCCGTGATTAAACTCAGGGGCACTCGACCACTGAGCCACATCCCCAGCCCAATTTTGTATTTTATTTAGAGACAGGGTCTCACTGAGTTGCTTAGTGCCTTGCTGTTGTTGAGGCTGGCTTTGAACTCACGATCCTCCTGCCTCAGCCTCCTGAACTGCTGGGATTACAGGCATGTGCCACTGGTTCTGGATTTTCTTTTTCCTTCCTTTCTTTCGTTCTTCCTTTTTTTTTTTGAGACAATCCTGCTGTGTAGCCCAGGCTGGCTTCACACCCAAGTGGTCCTCCTGCCTCAGCCTCTCGAATAGTTGAGACTGCAGGCGCGGCAGTGGATCTGCCTGTTTCCTAGAGCACTGCTCCATTTTGCCCGTTAGCTGTACATATCAGGCATCTTGAGTAACCCAGGAGTGCAGTGTGCAGAGTAGGTTTTAAAATTTTTTCCCCAAGACTTTTATTGTGGCAAAAATGGATATCACAGAAAATTTACACTTGTTGCCCTTTTTCAATGTACAGCTCCATGGCATCAAGTATATTCACAGTGTTATACGGCTGTCACCACCACCCATCTCTAGAAAACTGCCGTCCTCAGAAACAGAAATTAACACATTCAACCATGTCTAGTGTTTTCAGCATGTGATTGGGCTGGTATTTTTTTTTTCTTTCATTTTTTTGGTACCAGGGATTGAACTGCTAAGCCACATCCCCAGCTCTATTTATTTATTTACTTATTTTATTTAGAGACAGGGTCTCATTAAGTTGCTTAGGGCCTCACTAAGTTGCCAAGGCTGGCCTCAAACTTGCAATCCTCCTGCCTCAACCTCCTGAGCCACTGGTATTGCAGGCATGTGGCCCTACGCCTGGCTTGGGTTGGGATTTTTTAAGGGAGGCAGCAGAAATGGCCACAGGAGTAATAGTAATCAAAGTTCCACACATCAAGATGTGTCCCGTTCCAGTCGAGAACTCACACACGTTCTGTTATGAAGTGTCATCAATAATTCCTGGGCCAGTTGCTACTGTTACGGTTGTCCCTCCTCATGTGATGTGATTATGTCCTGATAACCAGAGTTGAAAATATGGTTAAGTCAAAGAGCCGCGGCCACACCTAACCTCCCGAACATCCCGGCTGCGCAGCAGGGCACACTGTAGCGTTTGGCTCTTCACTTTTGTGAGCCGCCGGCGTCACCAGGGTGTCACACTGTGTGTTGCTAGCCTCGGAGATCAAAATTCAGATCCAAAGTAAGTCCAGACCAGCTTTGCACCCTTAGAAAGTTGAAAATGGTGAGTGGGACTCACAGGTCAGGGGCCATCATTGTCATCACTGAAGTGTCGGGGCTGGCGGCTCCTTGCTCTTTGTCTGCTCTGCGTCATTTCTCCTTGTGGCAGAGGGTGGTGACGTTAAAAAGAAGCATTCCCAGGGATGGACATCCCCCACCCCCACGGGGCTCTGAGCTATGGCCGCCCCATGCTGACTGCCTACCTTCTGCTTTGTCTCCAAAGCCCTTACCAGAACGTGACTGAGTTTGATGGGCAGGATGCATGTGGCTCCAACAGCTGGACCGTGGTGGACATTGACCCGCCTCAGAGATCCAACGACCCCAAGCCCCAACACCACCCCGGATGGCTGATGCGGGGTCTCAAGCCCTGGACCCAGTATGCCATCTTCGTCAAGACCTTGGTCACCTTTTCTGATGAGCGCCGGACCTATGGGGCCAAGAGTGACATCATCTACGTGCAGACAGATGCCACCAGTACGTGTGTTTTGTGAATACGGATTGGTTTACAAGGAGGGGACACCACCAGGTCCTACGCGGTGCAGTTTTCATGGACACTGGCTTCTATAGGAGCTGAGGGCTGAGGGCGATGCGTTCAGAAGATGATGAGGAGCCACGGGCCTCCTCAGGGGGGGATATACAGTGTCCCACTTTCCTGAGCTTCATGCTTTCTAGGGTTTTGATCATGTGAGGTCAGCCATGGTCCAGAAATAGTCAATGGAAGATTCCAGAAATAAACCATTTGTAGCTTTCACTAACTTATTACGTTGTATTGTTACAGTTGTTCTGTTATTGTTCATCTCTTACTGTGGCTAATCTATAAATTAGTTTTTACTGTAGGTCTGTGTGTGGAGGGAAACCACAGTGTGTTCAGGGCTCAGGGCTCTGTGGCTTTGGGCGTTTGCTCAGGGCAGGGAATACATCGTCCACAGATAAGGAGGCAATTGTATATTTTTTCAATCTACTATGGATTTTTTTCAAACATTCACAAAGCTAGAAAGAATGACTGTCCTCGCTTCCACACTGGGCCATTTTTGCGGTGTTTCTCCTATTCTTTCCCCCTCCCACTTTAATTTGTTCTTCTTTACTGGAGCTTCCTAGCAATCAAGTTATAGTTTTTCAAAACCTGAGTCCTTCTCCTGTGGCAGCCGTTCTCAGTGACGATTTTGCCTCTCCAGGGAACGCTAGGCAGTGTCTGCCGGCATGTGGGGTTATCCCAGCTGGGGAGGGGACGGCTGGCGTTCAGCCAGGGGGGACCAGGGAGGCTGATTGTGTCCCACAATGCAGCGATGGCTCCTTGTGACAGAACCTCATCCGCCCCCAGTGTCTGTAGAGCAGAGTGAGCAAGCTTGCCCTGTGGGGTACAATCCAAGCTTTTAAGTTGACACTGCTTCTTGGGCTGGTTCACTCACAGCCTCTGCTTCCCAGCAATGCCATAAACATAGTTTCTGGAAACTTCCAGAGTCCAGGTCCTTTGCACACTCTACGGTCTCTTCCTTGAGTGCTCCCTCCCTCCCCAACTCCCTAGGTCACCTCTATTTTTTGAGGGGAATGTTTTGTGGAGCCTGAAGCTGGTGCATCTTGAGGGATGTTGGATGACAGCTCAATGACATGATCCAGTGGCTTCAAGTTTGCCCAGTGACCAGGTTCATTTTGGACCCAATGTTAACCAGAAAGCATGAGTCTGTTGGTCCCTTCCCAGTATCCTCCTTTCCCCAGCAGCATCTTCTCTGTGGCCAGAACAGAGCTTGGCACGTGTTGGAGCTCCATCGATGTTCACTATGTAAACGGGTGAATGTGGCCACGCAGTCTGGGGTAGGAATGGACTGTGATTTAGCGACCCACGCCTGGCCTGGCGAGCATTCCTCATGTCTGCAGTTTTCTCTGATTATTAAATAATACTGCAGCGACATCCTCTTGGTCCTGTCACTCAGGCGTCCCTTCCCTTCTCGGTTCCACCCAGCAGCCTGCTCTTCCTCATGGCAAACCCACTTCCTTTCTCTCTCTCAGATCCTTCTGTCCCCCTGGATCCCATCTCGGTTTCTAATTCCTCGTCTCAGATCATTTTGAAGTGGAAGCCCCCTTCGGATCCCAACGGCAACATCACGCACTACCTGGTTTACTGGGAAAGGCAGGAGGAAGACAGTGAGCTCTACGAGTTGGATTATTGTCTCAAAGGTGAGTGCGGGCAGCTGTGGTGGGTCGGCCACGCTGTGTGCCCCTTATGGGGGACACAGCTCCCTCCTCCTGCTTCCCAGGGTGCGTGCGTGCGTACACACACACACACACACACACATACACTTTCTCCCTTACACAAAAACATTCACATCTTTAAACACTACACAACTGCACACTCTGAAGATGCATGTCAAAACCAGATGTAAGCCCAGTGCGCTGGCACACGCTTGTCACCCCAGCATGTTGGGAGGCTGAGACAGGAGAATCGCGAGTTCAAAGCCAGCCTCAGCAAAGGTGAGGCGCTAAGCAACTCAGTGAGACCCTGTCTCTACATAAAACACAAAATAGGGCTGGGGATGTGGCTCAGTGGCCGAGTGCCCCTGAGTTCAATCCCCAGTACCACACACACACACACACACACACACACACACACACACAAACAAAAAACCAAAAAAACAAAACCCAAAAAAACAGGTACAATCATGGGCCACTTAATGATGTTCCATTCAACAACAAGCCACAGATAGGACAGTGTTTCCATAAGATGTGCCATCTTGAGAAGTTGTGGCTGCCTTGTGTGAGCACCCTGCATAGTCCCACAACTGTGGGGTCCCCAAAGATGCCTTTCTTAGGTCCCCGTGCTCAGCAGTGCTTGACTGTCTTTCATGTCTTGATGCCATCTTCCTCTGGGGGTTCTCTTCTTCCCCATGCTGCCCCCACCACCCTCAGTAGCTGTGTGAACCACAGGAGACTTCTCTGCGAAGCCAGAAACAGCTGGGCTTGTGGAGAGGGGCTGTGAAGAGGTCATAAGCCAAGCCAGAGAGGGACTCCAGCCAGGGAGGGACCCCGCCAAGACCTCGGGGGTTTAAAGGGTTGGAGGTGGCAAGGAGCAGTCAGCTCTCTGCTCCTGTGCCTTCCACCAAAAATTTATGCTCATGACAGTTGTTTTTTCAGTCTTTAATCTTGTTTGTGTCAAGGTCCTCCATCCATCTGAGGGAAAATGGAGAAATATTCAAAGCCTCAAACTAGTTTGTATCCACTACTTACAAATATTCTAAAACTGGGTTTATTTTTAATTTTTATGAATACACAATAATAGCAATTGTACATATCGATGGGATACAGCCATACATATATACAATGTGTAAAAGTCAAATTTGAGTAATTAGCATATTGATCATTTTTGTGATGAGAACCTTCAAAATCCAGTCCCTGGGTTTTGGACAGTGGCTGCAGAATTGCAGGGACAGGAAGAAATTCTGGTCGTGTCCAGAGTTGGGTGCTGTAGTTGTCAATAATGGACATTTCAAAAGAGCTGAAGGTGGCTTTTTTTTTTTTACTCCCCAAACCAAATAAACTGAAGGGCTTTTTTTCTTTATAGTTAGTTTTTTTTTTTGTCTTTAATTCACTTTCTTGCAATGTTTTCAGTCCCCATGTCCTCAGCCCATGACCTTGGAGGAGCAGGGGGCTGTGGGAGAGGAGTGGCCGAGGTCTGCTCTGGGCTCAGTCCCTGACCTGCCCCAGGGTGTTGGCCAAGTCACCCAGCTCTTACAGTCTGCCTCCTTTTTGGGATAAGGGGCGGGGGACAGCCGATCTCCAGGAGCCATCCCAGCTCTCAGATCATGTGCTATATGTATGCCTCTGACATCATCCCTGCCTGAGCCCAGGACTGCAAACTGATTTATCTCCTTGATGCTTTATATAACTCAAGAGCAAGCCCAGTCTTCTGCTCAGCTCCTCGCTGTTGGCTCTGTCTTCCAGTATCCTCTGGCAACCTCAATGTTCTTTCTTTCTTTCTTTCTTTCTATCTTTCTTTCTTTCTTTCTATCTTTCTTTCTTAAGAGCAACAACTTTTATTCTGTGGGTCTCAATCTATGACTACCATGTGACAGTTTAAGCATCATTGCAGGTGTATTATCAAAGAGTTTCTATAATGAAACTCAGTAAGGACACCTCCTGCATGATTCCGCTCTTGGGAAGACCCCGAGTTGGGGCTGGGAGGGGTGGAGTCCGTGCTGGAGGGGACAGGGTTCCAACTTGGAAGACAAAGCTCTGCAGCTGGCCGTCGTGATGATTGGCCTAGGTTGGGAATGTACCTAATGCCACTGTAGAGTCTGCATCACAAAATAGTTCGAATAGTAATTCTTGTTTTTATGTGGGACATTTTAAAACACAGGCACAAATGCATACTAAATGAACTCCTCGTGACCAGTAGTAGCTTCCTATTAGTGTATTTTTGAAAAAAAAAAAAATGTGGTAAGATATACTTAACATAGAATCCACCATTTTAACCCTTTCAGGGTGCAGTTCAGAGGCATGGAGGGCGCTGGCATGGTGCTGCTGCCTCTGTCACCAGCCACCACAGAACTCCAAACTGAAACCCACAAAGTCCTCCCCTTGCCCCAGCCCCCGTGCTCGCCAGTCCACTGACTTACATTTTACTTTCATCATCTCAGAAAAACCCGAGGCACCCAGTTTCCTGGAACCATACCTGTGTCCCAAAAAAAGTCCCTTCCTCTCCAGAAAACATCAGGGCCCCCCCCAACTAAGGAACTCTTCATTTTCTTCTGTCTGTGATGTGGTTGCTGGCCCCATTCACTGTTGACTCCGCCTGGTTATTGTGTGTCTGTTCACAAATGTCAGAGGTGTTTTAAGAGCCCCTTGCTAGGTAGACACTTGGGCTTCAGGGTGTTAGAGCACAGGGACAGGGACAAGAATGTGGAATTTCCTTGGCTTAGCAGACAGTAGCAGGCAGTCCCCAGGGGTGGAGCTTGCCTGAGGAGCAGCGTCCTGGCTGGAGAGACCGGCTGCACGCAGTGTGGGTAGCAGGAGCCCCCCCCCCATTTGACCTCAGGGATTAAAATACAGGCAGCTGGGACTTTAGAAGCAGCAGCTTGGTAATGCTAGGGCCACCCCCTTGAGAAGTGGGTGCTCTTTTCCTTTTCAGTTCCCTTTGCTAGGCTTATTTGAAAGGTTTCGAACTCTGGCTCCGCTCTGGCCTTTAGTGCAGGGAGTCCTTGACGATGGCACAGTGGATGTGGGGCCTGGCTATTCTCTGTGGAGGAGGCCCTCCCGAGCATTGTACAGTGTTGGAAAGCACCCCTGGCCTCCACTCAGGGTACCCTCCAGTCTAGGTGTGACTCCTCAGAAGTCTCCAGATGTGGCATAGTGTTTCTGGGGGCTGGGTGAGAATCGCCCCCCAGGTGGGAGCCACTGGTCAAATCTGACTTCTGAATTCAGCGATGGACACCCTAGAATTCTGTGTGGAGTTCTGCTTTACCTTCTCACAACTTTACATTTGAGTGGCTGATTCCTTCATTCATTCAACTGTGAAAGCCCCATCTCCCACTGTCCTCTTCTTCACCCTACTCTAGATACATTGGTCCCTTGAATTTTCCATATTCCAAGAAAATTCCTACCTCAGGGCCTTTGCATTTGCTCTTTGTACCAACTGAATCACTTTCCATCAAGTTATGTGTGTGGCTTAATTCAGAGTGGCTCAGCAGTTACATTCTCTGAGACCATTTCATAACAGTACCTGCGGACATCCTTGGTCCTATTCTGCTATCTGACCCAGGATATACTGATGTACTGGTTTGTTATAGTGTGGAGGCTTTTCCTGGTTTCCCAACATGCTCCAGCCCCGTGATGTTGGTGTCAGCGTCTAAACCATACCGACATGGTCTCCCGGTGGACACTTGCAAGTCCCTCCAGAGAGAAGAGCTGGACGCAGGCCCTGTACCTTGTGTCCAGCCCCTCTGGGAAGGCCCCTTTGCTCTGTATGAGTGTGTGTTTCAGGGAAGGGTTGAAGTCCCTGCTCTGTCTCCCTAGGCTTGAAGCTGCCCTCGCGTACATGGTCCCCGTCACCGGAACTGGATGATTCTCAGAAGCACAATCAGAGTGAGTATGAGGATTCGGCCGGAGAATGCTGCTCCTGTCCCAAGACCGACTCTCAGATTCTGAAGGAGCTGGAGGAGTCCTCGTTTCGGAAGACCTTTGAGGATTATCTGCACAATGTCGTTTTCGTCCCCAGGTTAGAACTTGTTATGGTTCCAGGTTCTCTTGGTGTCTATTGGCTTGGTGTTCAGGGGTCATTACTTACAGAATGAGAAGAGGTGGACCTCAGAGACCACAGTGGGTGGTGGAGTCTGAGCTGAGCGGTTTCCTGGAGGGAGCAAAAAATCTTGGGATTTTACCAAGTGGTGGCACTAGCCTGTAATCCCAGCCACTTGGGAGGCTGAGACAGGAGGATCACAAGTTCAAGGCCAGCCTCAGCCATTTAGTGAGACCCTGTCTCAAAATAAAAATAAAAAGGAGGGTATGGCTCAGTGGTAAAGCCTCCCTGGGTTCAATCCCCAGTTTGAAAAAAAAAAAAAAATCTTGGAATTTCAATGGGACCACTTCCAACAAGAGTAAGTAATCACACAAAAGGGAAAATTTATATAACCTGACATTTACCTTTCTTACTGAATCATTCTTCACCCTAGTTGTGAAACAAACTCCATTCGATTATTAGGCAAAGCTTGAGAAATGCCTGTCTGCACCCCATGCTTGATTTACTGCTAAGTCTCAAACTTGGTCCCTCCTCTCTCTCTCTCTTTCTAAATTCATGTAAGATTCATCCTTTTGGAATGTTCCACAGATCATCAAAGCCCAGAGCCTTCTATTTAAATAGGCTGAATTTCCTTAAGTGAGGAGAGGCACTGGATGAGGTGCATCTGATGTCCAGAGAAGGCCGTGCAGTAAAAATCACTCTAAGCTTTAAGCCCAATCTTTTTCCTTTCCAGCAAGGAAAGATACTCATGTAATAGGCACGTACCTGTGGACACAGTCCCCCCACCTTCCCCAGTGAACCTTTCTTGGCGTCAATGTCAGGTAGAGTAGTGGAGCACTTGATAGCAGGGACTCTGGAAGCTTCCTCTGGACGTCTGGGCTCCCTGTTCTTCTGTGTACTGACCTGATGAGGCTATTTCCCTTTTCTGCTTCAACATCCTCATCTATAAAATAGACACAATACAGTTGACTTTTGGTGTCTGTGGGGATGGTTCCAGGACCCCCAAGAATAGACGCTCAAGTCCCTTACGTAAATGGGGTGGTGTTGGCAGAGACTTTAAATCGTCTCTAGGTGACTCATAGCACCTAATGCAGTGTGAATGCTGTGAAAATAATTGTCAATGCTGTTGTTTAGGAATACCAACAGGAAAAAGTCTGCACTTGTTCAGGACAGAGACAGTGTTTCCCTGCAAATATTTGTCATCCATGGATGGTGGGACTCCCACGTGGAGCCCATGGATGCAGAGGGCTGGCTGTGAGCCATCCTACGTTTAGGGTCATGAGAGTGAATGGGTTACAAAGGATTCTCAACCTCCACACCACTGACATTTGGAACCAGATTGTTCTGTGTGGCAGGAGCTGTCCTGGGCTTCGCAGGACGTTGAGCAGCATCTCTGGTCTCCAATTACTCAAGAGCATCTCCCGTCCCAGACACGACAACCAAAAGTGCTGCCAGATGTCCCCAGGAGTGTGGGCTTTGAGTGCCTACAGCCAGGCCCCTTCCTACCTCTCCATCTTTGTCCTCCTTCCCCCAGGACTTGAGCAGTGGCCATCCAGAAATGCCTAACACAATTGTCCTTTTCCAGAGTGGATGAAAACTCCAGAAGGCTTGGCTTGGGACAGACGGAGTTGTAAAATAATGTCCATCCCATCACTCACCAGTGCTAGCCACCGAGCAGACGTCTCGCCAGAACCTTTAGTGTGTTAATGCTGTTGCTTTTTTCTTCCTTCTTGAATTTTCCCCCTATGACCCTAAGTCTGAAAGAGCATTCAGTGGTACCTCCCAGGCATCAAAGCAGTTACTGTTTTACTCATTAAAAACAAAATGCCTCTGGACCTGGGGAAATGGCTAAGTTAATTATGGGCAAGTATCACCAGATTCAATACCCTAAAGGAATCCCAGAAGACTGAGTCTGTGGGAGTATTTCCTCTGGCTCCTCCATCCTTCTTCCTGCACCTGTTGGAGAAGGTACCTCATTTGTACCAATCAATGGTGGGAAGTCAAAGGCAGGACTCTTGTATTAGTTTGTTTTCTGTTACTATAACAAAATACTTAAGGCTGGATATTTTATATATAAAAAAAGAAGTTTATTTTGCTCACAGTTTTAGAGGCTAAAAGTCCAGCTAGCCCCATTGATCCCCTTGGCTATATCCCCTTATGGTGGATGTCATCACGCAAGGCAGGAGTGGCAGGAGTAATCGTGGGAGAGAAGTTACATGGTGAGACAGGAAGCCAGAGACAGATGGTGAACTCCCACTAGACCCCACCTCTTAAAGGGCCTGACATCTCTTATCACCATACTGAGGACCAAACCTCCATCATGTGAACCCTAGAGGACACACTCAGACCACATATGAAGCCAGCAGAGCTCTCCCTTGCCCAGGACGAGGCCTCCGGGGTATTAGTCAGAAGGCCCACCTGATGAAGTTCCACCTGTTTTCAAAGTGGTTGATTTTGTTTTCACAGAAAAACCTCTTCAGGCAGTGGTACCGAGGATCCTAGGTACGACTCACCTGGGGGATATCCATGTGGCCCTGTGGCTTTTCAGTGTCGGGCCTGCAGGCCAGGCGGGCAGGGGCATGCGGTGGCCTTGGAGGTCTCCGGGGTTTTCTGTGGCTTTCTGCATGTGGTGGGCTGCTTGCTGAGACTGGGTGCTTCACAAATCCAGTGATCAAATGTCTTCACTTGGGAACGGAATCCGGGCACAAATGTGGGGAAAATCTTAACCAACAACCTCCTAAAACGTGAATCGGGGGGGTACTTCCTGGACGGGGCCTCCCCACCTTGGTGCACCTGGGGCTCATTCACTGAACATCTGTCCACACCTGCTGAGAGTGTGTCCCTGCCTGTGCTGGGTGCCTGAGCCACACTCAGCAGGTGTCCCACTCCTGGCAGCTTGGACTCCATGCGGGGACATTGATCCGGAAGGAGAACTTTTTATCTGGGTGACACAGCATGAACACAGGGATGTCACACCACCACATCACGCTGAAGGACCTTTCCCGGCGGTCCTGGAGGAAGGGAGGCAGGAGAGCCTGGGAAGCCCACACTGTGGGGCCCTGAGGGGAGACTGGAAGGACAGGACAGTCTCAGCGCAGGGCCTTCCTTTAGCAGAGGGTGCTCATGTATTTCCAGGTACCTTGTGGCCTCATCTGACCTCTAGTGGCCATTTGGAATATACTCTGTAGTTAAGAGGGGTCCAGAGTTGTGTGGCTTTGGCCTCCAGGAGGATTGCTCACTCATCCTTGGGGGTGTTTGGGACTGGATCATTCTCTGGAGCTGGCCATCCGGGCACTGTGGCATGTTGAGCAGCCCTGGCCTCCACCCAATCCACGCCCAGAGGCATCCCTCCCCCTGAAAGTGGTGGCAACCACAAATGTTTCCAGAAATTGCCGGATAGGTGGGAGCAGAGGCACCCCTGCCTGAGACCAGGGTGTCCTGTGAGACTGTGGGACACACACCTCCTCTGCGGAGAGGGGAGGATGCGGTTGATACTCTGCACAGGGGTCTTCTATGAATGTGATCCTCTGGAAGGCAGGCATGCTGTGGAGACATTGTAGGACTACGGGTTCCATAGTTGCAGAAAAGCGAATGTGGACATTAAGCAAGCCTCACACTTGGTTTTCCAGTGTGTGTGAAAGTCATGTTCACACTGTACTGTAGACTAGTGAGTGTGCAAAAGTGTTATGTCTTTTTAAAAGTACCTTAATTAGCCGGGCACGTTGGTACACACTTGTAATCCCAGCAGCTCCGGAGGCTGAGGCAGGAGGATTACGAGTTCAAAGCCAGCCTCAACAATGGGGAGGCGCTAAGCAACTGGGTGAGACCCTGTCTCTAAAGACACTACAAAATAGGGCTGGGGATGTGGCTCAGTGGCTGAGTGCCCCTGAGTTCAATCCCCAGTACCCACCCCCACAAAAAAGTACCTTAATTAAACTTAAAAAAAATTTATTGTTAAAAAATCACTTGAATTATTGGAAAATTGGTGCTGATAGATTTGCCAAAACAAGGTTATCACAAACCTTCCACTGGTAAAAAAAAAAAAAAGGAGCAACATGCATTAAGCTGACGCTCTCCTGGACGTGCCCTTTAGTCTGTGGATGAGACCACTTTGTCTGCAGATGTTTGAATGTGAGTTCTCAGTGGCTTTTTTTCTCCAGGCTCATTTGTGCTTGTCCTGAAATCTTTGGACTTCCGTTAAGTTAGATGCATCTTAGACTCAGCAGCCACTTCCTTTTGCACCCAAGAATGCTGCTGGTCTCTCGACACAAAAACATCACAAAGAAAATCTCAGTGACTTACCCCAATTTAGGTTCTGTTTCCTGAACACACATTTTCTGACGAAAGAGCAATGAAAACTAAAAGTAACTTCAAAGGCTTGAACAGAAAATGAAGTTGTTCACTTAAATATCTACTGAGTTGGAGCAGAAACTGAAACTTCCGTTGAAGTCTGTTTGAAAAATAATGAAAATGTAGATCTTAACTTGTTGAATCTTGCCAAAGCTTGGCTTTAGTGCAAATTAGTGGATGTAAATGGATCCATGAATTAAGAAAATAAATTTGTAAAAATTAAAAAATATGAATGTATTGGGAATCAATATTAACTAAGTGTATAATGTAATTGAAGGGAAAAACAAAAAAATCTAGAAAGTGATATAGAACTAGGATCTGAAGAAAATAGTAATATTCTATGTTCTCTGGACAGTGAGTACATTGATTTAAAATTCTTAAGGGGAAAAAGAGGCCTCTTATAAAACTAGGAATAGAATTCTTCAACAAGATAAATATAACCTAACAGCCACGCTAGCATCATTCTTAAAACTATACTTATTAGAGTTAGGGGAAAAAAAAACAAGGAAGCCCGATCTCATCATTCCTAGTGAGTATTTCTCTGGGCATCTGACCAATACAATAAGACATGAAGTAAGTTAGAATTGTAAAGAATGGAGCATGAAAGGCAGGGGTGTAGCCCAGGGATAGGGCACTTGCTGAGCACGCACAAAGCCCTGGACCCTTTCCCCAGTGTTAGCCGTTTAAAAAAAAATCAAAAGAAGAAAGGAGTGTGGGTAACAAAATTATTGAGATTTGCAGATAGTCCAGTTCAAGGGTAGGTGAATTGTGAACTCTGGCCCATGGGCCACTGGCTGCCTGTTTTGTAAATGAACTTGTATTGGAATACAACCACATCTACCTGTTGACATGTTAGCCACAGCTGCCTTTAAGCCACAATGGCCAAACTGAGCACTGTAACAGAGTTTGTATGGCCTGCGAAACCCAGATATGTACTCTCCAGCCATTTATGAGAAAGGTGTGCTAACGCCTTTTCTAGTTGATTCCAAGATAACCAACCATGAAAACTTTAGAATGAGCAAGCATTTGGGGAAAGTAGATACAGTATAAATAAACCCAAAGTTATACTTACAATAATTAGAATATAAAATAGAGAAAAGGTCCCTTTTATAATTGCCATAAAACTTTAGTACACCTGTGATAACCCTATCTAGAATTACCCATAAAGGCAACAACAAAGATTTTTAATGATACATCAAATTTTACAAATTCATGTGAACAAGTGTGTTTTGAACTATTTGAAGTTCACCAGTAAATAGCAAGCTGGAGTAGATTATATAATATAATAGGGGAAAGGTTAATATCCTTAGACTTTCATATATGACCTTAGAGCCAAATGTCTAAATGACGTTAGGTCCAAATGCCTGAATAAACAAATAGCGTGGGAGTCGCAATAACAGAAGGCACTAGAGATTCACGGAAAGTCAGGCCAAGGAGGAAGAGGGAGGATTCCCTGGAGACGCATAAAGAACCCACCAAGGAAAAAATACCACCAGCAGCCAAATGAAGAGATTCTGCTAACACAGTGGGTGATGCTGTGTTAATCTCTCAGGTTGAAACTCGGGGGACCCTCAACTCTTAAGCCTCAGGGTTGCTGAGGTTGTCCTGAAGCACCGTCTCATGGGCCACCCAGTGTGAGAAGCACCAGTCAGTACAGTTCCCAGCCGACAGTGTAGCCATATGTATTAAGATGTTGAAAAGGTTTCACATCCTCTTGAACCTGGTGACATTTTTTTTTTTCTAAGAATCTACTTTTAGGAACTCATAAGACAATCAGAGAAAGATGAAAGTAGTATTTGTTGTAGTAAAACTTGGGAGTACTTTTCTAGAGGGTGGTGGTGGATCCGATCCAGGGCCTTGTGCCTGCGCAGCACGTGCCTAGCACAGAGCCACGCTACTAGCCTCTGGGGAAGACTCACTGAAAAACAGGAGGCTGGCTATGTGAGGAATGACTCATGCTTTAAATGGAATATTTTATAGCCAATCAAGGTTTCCAAATTTTCTGCAGGGAGCACATGCTCCCTTTATAATTGATCAGGGAAACCCCTGATACCAAGAGAGAAAACACTGCAATCCTATTCTACTTAGGACGTTATGTTTTAAGGAAAATACTTAACAACAGAGCAAGTGAGTTGCACAATCAGCTTGAGCCTCATCATTACCACACAGAATATTTATAGAAAAAATTATTGCTCAAAGAAAGCCAGGGCCAGTTGCATTTTCTTCTGTATGCTTTTCTTTAGGATTTTTAAACGTGTTGGCTCTCAACATTAATTCTGTGATATATTTCTTTACGGGGTGGGGTGAAGTGTGCCACCTGGATGGCTGTTGCTTGGAGTTGGCTCAACCCTGTGATAAGAGTCTTTTATGTGGAATTGAAGCTTGCATTCCTCAAACGTTACAGTGCCCCACATTGATAATAATGAGGAAATGTGTTTCTCCTGTTGAATTTGATGGTGTGGGTCATAGCTTGGGCAAATGCCCTGTGGCAAGTCTCCGGAATAGTTGGGCTCTTCCCTGCTTTGGGCATCTTTTTTTTTTTTTTAAACACTGACCCTGGGTGGTCTATTTCTCTGCAAATTGAAAACCTGGAATCGAGCATGTTGAGGGGACTGTGGGAGGTGGCTATCACAGGGGGCCCTGGAGCCACCCAGCCCTGGCAGGGGGGGGGTGTCTGCCCTTCACTGAAAGTCTCACAGGGGCCTCTTGGGAGCTGCTCCGGGTGGTAATTCCTGGCAATCTGCATTTTAATCCATGCCCCCCTCAGCACTCCATTCTTTCTTTCTGATTCGGCTTGGATTCTGTCCAGCGTCGTCTTATTTGAGATGGTGACTGCGTGACCACGTGTATCCTATTGCCATTACAGGCCTTCTCGGAAACGCAGGTCCCTGGGCATCGTGGCCAACGTGACGGAGCCAGTGCCCACGGCCCCACCTCTCCCCAGCAGCTCCCCGAGCGAGCCCGCCAGCCAGGAGGAGCACAGGCCCTTTGAGAAGGTGGTGAACAAGGAGTCGCTGGTCATCTCGGGCCTGCGCCACTTCACCGGCTACCGCATCGAGCTGCAGGCCTGCAACCAGGACGCCCCCGAGGAGAGGTGCAGCGTGGCCGCCTACGTGAGCGCACGCACCATGCCCGAAGGTGGGCGCTGCGGCTGCGGCCGGCTGCAGGGTGGAGCAGAGGGGGAATGGCTGTGTGTCCCTTGGGGGTTTTGTTATTATTTTGTGTCTTGAGGTGGGTTCTGGTTGTGTCCCCCAGGCTGTCCTCCAGTTCTGGGCTCAAGCCTTCCTCCTGCCTCAGCCTCTCCAGTAGCTGGGACCACAGGTCTGCACCACCACACCCGGATGATCGTTTTTAATGACAAGAGTCATATATAGCGATTACTTAAAGTGTAGAAAATACACACCAGTGACAAGAAAAATAGAGTAAAATTAAGAAACATGTATCTGGCATGTTAGAGCCCTGTGGAGAGACAGAATCAACAGGGTGTGGGTGTGTGTATTTCTGTCTCCATGGTTGTAAACAGGGGCCTCCTGTAAGTGGAATACACAGAATCTCTTTTTGATTAATATGTATTATTTATTTTCACAATTTAGCCAACTGCAGATAGAAAATATTCAGAACAAAAAATTCCCCGTGTTGACTTTTTGTCCAGGTGTTGTCATTGCTGCTTAAATGATACAGTGTAACCACTGTGTACAAAGCATTTACATTATTAAGGTTTTAAAGGCATCTAGAGATGATTTTAAGTCCACTAGAGGGTGTGTGTAGGTTCTCTGCAGACATCACTTCATTTCATAGAAGGGACTTCAGCTTCAGCAAGTTTGGGTACCTGTGGTGGATCCTGGAACCCATCCCTCTTGGTGCTGAGTGTGTGTGTGTGCGTGCGCGCACACATGTTCATGTACCCACACTCATGTGGAAGGAGAGAGAGGTTCATTTTAAGGAATTGGCTCCTGCAGCTTTGGAGTCTGGATAATTCTAAAATCTGCAGAGTTGGCCAGCAGGCTGGAAACCCCAGGGAAGAGTCACAGTTCAAGTCCAAAGACCATATGTGGCAGAATTCCTTCCTGCCTGGGCAACTTCAGCCTTTGTTCCATTAAGGCCTTAATGGAACTGACTGGATGAGGCCCACCCACATTGTGGTGGGTCATCAGCTTTATTCAATCCACTGATTTAAATATTAATGTCATCCAAAATGTAGCTTTGCAGAAGGACCCAGAATAATCTTTGGCACATATCTGAGCACCATGCACTGAGTCGACATCACATGTAAGAAAGGTTGAATGCAGTCACCCCTGAATTCCTGAGATGAGCCCTGTTTATTTAGTCTTTGCATATTTTTCCAGAACTTTATTTACTCAGATGAATTCACACTGTACAAATAATTTTTGTTCTTTTTTTCTGATTTTATTTTTTAAATGGTGAATACACAAAACATGAAATTTACCATCTTAGCCAGCACACAGACGCTCACAGTCCAGGGGCGTGAAGCAGGTTCACATCGTGCAGCCCCCACGCCTGTCCCAGCAGCTCTCCTCCGTCCCATACAACACTGGCCCCTATCCCCTCTCAGCCCGACTCCTGCCCAGCTACCTCCTGTCTCTGGATCCACTGCCTCCAGGAGCCACCCAGTCTTCGCCATTTTGGGCCTGGCTGATTTCACACAGCCCGACACCTTGGAATTTCATCCATGTTTTTTGTGTATTTCAGGCCATCCTTCCTTTTAAAAGCTGAGTAATATTCCTATAAGCAGCTTTCAACTCACTTTTTGGGGAGGCTCATGAAGCCGTGTCGTAGGCTGATTGCATGGTATTTCAGTTGAGAGCAGGCTGTCATGTTTGGTTTAAAAGTCCTTTCTCGATGGTCGGTCGGTGGTTGTGTTGAAATGTCCCACTTAAAAAAGTAACACCTTAGATGAGTGGCTTGATACACTTGTCCAAGTATTTCCTTCAAATCTGTGTTGAATTGGAATTGCTCGTTAAAGGGCATGCAGTGTGACATTCCATTTTTTTGTCACAAGGATCCTCCAGAAATGTATCAGTTTATCAAAGCACGCACATATCATTCATGTTCAAAGCGCTTTTCACATAATAATCATTTAAACCCAAAGAAAAATGCAGTCTAGTTTATAGCAGGCGATCAGTGTCAGTTTCCCAGTTTCAATAATGTACAATGGTCCTCCCTAGCCAAGAGTTCTGCATACCCACATCAAACAACCACAGATGAAAAATATTTAGAAAAAGATTCCCTTTTTCATTATTCCACAGGCAGTACAGTGTAATAACGATGTGTCTAGCATATGCATTGTATTAAAGATTATAAACCATGCAGAGATTTCAAGTCTGTGGAGGACGTGCTTGGGTTTTGTGCAGATTGTATCACTTTATATGTGGGAATTGAGCATGTGTGGATTTTGGTATCTTCGGGGGTCTTGGAACCCATTCCGCTCACACGTCACTACTTATCACTATCCATTGATAATGTATGTGGCTGTGTGTGGGTGGAGACTGGATGAAGGGTCCATGGAAAAATCTCTGTGCCGTTTTTGAAATGTGTGGTGCATCTGAAATGACTTCACAGAAAACGTATGTGAAGAAAACTACCCATGGACTCTTTCCAACCACCGGGAGGTTTTATGCGTCCATTCTCTGATGAGGAATGGAACATGGCGTGGGGCACTCAATCGCACAAACGGCTCACGGCTGCAAAGCCGGCGGGTGGCAGTGGTGGGGTTTGAGCAGAGGTGCATCCCAGCCTCTACCTCCTACTTCTCATAGCCAAAGCAGATGACATCGTCGGCCCCGTGACCCATGAAATCTTCGAGAACAACGTAGTTCACTTGATGTGGCAAGAGCCGAAGGAACCCAATGGTCTGATCGTGCTGTACGAAGTGAGTTATCGGCGCTACGGCGATGAGGTAAGGGTCTGAGCTTTGGGCTCACGCCATCCGGGTTCAGCTCATTCCTATTCCTCTGCCTCAGCTCTGGCCAAGTGCCTCCTCCAGATGCTGTCCTTAGGCTCAAAGCTGCACAGTATGGCTGCCTAGAGAGCTGGAGCAGACGTACCAGCCCATGACTCCCAGTTCTGTCCTCAGTCTCTCATGCTGCTTTTTAGCTGTGTCCTTGGGTTGGATGTGGGCTGCCTTTCTTTAGACTGTGGAGCAAGAGTTTAGTCACACCTAATGGGGCTGCAGCGACACTGTCTGATCTCCTGGAACTTTGAGACAGTCCTGCCATCGCCAGGCCAGCTTCCCTCTGTGGGCCCCCCTGGGGACCACACCTACTCTGGGAACCCAAATGTTCCACTTCCACAAGCACTTAGCACCTGAGCTGGCACACTGTGGCCTGCAGAGACTTGTGAAAAAGAATAAAGACGCATGAAGACTATTTGTGGTACTTCACTAAAAAAAGTAAATTGTAGAAAATAGAAGTGACCTTACTGAAATGGCCATCTTTTGCCAAAGGGGGGTTGGTGGTCATATTTGCTAGACAAATGCCCTAATTTGCCTTTTTTAGATGACCATTTTTACTTTATTGAAGAGATTTTTGTTTATGGTGCTGGGATCTAGCCCAGCACCTCACACATGCTAGGGGAGTGAGCTCTCCACACTAAGCCTCATCCCCAGCGTGATATCCATCCCTGCCCACAGGGCTCCGCTGGTTTATGTTGGCACAAACCTCCTCTTTGCTGAATCCACACTCATGAGTTGCTTTCTTCTGCCCACATAGCCTTTGGAATCACAATGCCTACTAGCTACACAGAATTTAATTTTGCCACTGAAGCCATTGTTTCTTTACAGACATTTTGATTGCCTTGGAGTTTCCCTGTTCTCTGTAAAATGCCAGTTTTATCAGCAAAGCAATTTAGCTCTTTGGCTTAATGGCTTAAGATGTTTTGGACAACTTTTGCCGTGTAACATGCTGCCCCAGAAGGCACAGGTTGAAAACGATGGACATTTATTCTTTCTCTCAATGCTAAGGGTTCATTGCGTTTTTTTTTTTTTTTTTTCCCTCTAAGCAAGTTTGACTGGGGCTGGATGATCTCACTGACATATCTGTGGCTCACCTGGGGCACTCGGGGCCCCTCCTCAGGTATTCTCTCAGCAGGCTGGTCCAGGTGAGGAAGGGCATGCCCGCATCAGCCCTTTTTAAGCCTCTACATAACTTTGCAAATGTCCATTAGCCAAAGTGTGTCCTGTGGCCAAGCCCAGAATCAGCATGGGAGGGAGCTGCTCATGATTTCATAGATACAGAGAACTGTGATTCACTTATGTTATCCTGGAAGCATTAATCCCACATATCCTAAAAAAATAATTCAAATTTGGATTAGTCCCCTTTTCCTTACTATAGACAAACACCTGAGGCTGGATAAATTTATAAAGAAAACAAGTTTTGATAAAGCTCACAGTTCTGGAGGTTCAAAGGGCTGAATCTGGTGCTGGTCCTTTGTTGACAAAGTCCCGACCAGATATGGGGCATCACATAGTGAGATGCAGGGAGCATGTGTGAGTCTGTGTGTCTTGTCTCTTTCCTCCTCATGAAGCCACCAGCATTTTACCATGGGGGCTTCACCCCAATGACTGTATCTAATCCTACTCACCTACAAAAGGTCCACCTCTAAACACAGTGGTCAGAATAAACTTCCACCCTCTTACTACTTCTCAATGGGGATGAAATTTCAACTCATAAAACTTTTTACCTATTATTTGAATATATTTGTGTGTGTCCCCCACAAGAAGCTTTGTGAACAAGAGTTTCATCACTAGTCAAAGAATATGTCATTAAATGGTGTCTGTCTGCTGGAGAGTGGATACACAGAATATGGCAACTCCATAGAACCAGTGGATATACAGCCATTTAAAATGGTGTTTGGAATGACTTTTGTCCAGTGTAATGCAGAAGTGGAGATTCTAGCTTCTGAATTTTAGATCCTTGGTGCTATTATCCCCCTTCTTCCACCAGCAGTTAAAAACTCCCCTTCTTAAGACAGAATCCTTTGTTTCCATGACTAAACAGTTAAAAGTGCTTCAGGCATGGCTGGACCCAGGATTCCTTCCTGTGGGCTGCATCATAATGCTTGTGGCTGTCTTCTTGTGGTTGCAGGAGACAGAGGTTATAGTCACCTTCTTAATAACTTCTCAATAGACACTTGGTTGATTATTTACAACTTTGTCCTTAATTGCATACCATGTTGATCAAGAAAAAGGTAGTGTGAAACTTCGTATTTATATACATGCACAATTCATACTGCTGGAGGAGAGTAGCCCCCATTCTTAAGGAATTTGTCTCTAGACCTCTAGCGGACACCTGGGGTTGTGGATAGGACTGAACCTTAAATATGCTGGGTTTTCTATACATGTGTACCTGTGATAAAGTTTAACCTACAAATTAGGCACAGTAAGAGGTGCCAACAATAACTAATAATAAAACAGAACAATTATAACCATGTGCTTTAATAAGTTATATAAAACATGAATTATGTGTTTCTGAAATTTTCCATTGAATATCTTGGACTGTGATTGACCTTCAGTGAACTGTAGGTCTTACCACATTTCCAGAATTCTCTCCAGCATTTGGCGAAAGGTGATTTTTTCCCCCTTCCTTTTTGCTGGCTTAATAGATCACCTCTAGCTGCTTGAGGTCTTTGCTGCATCCTTAGACCATGCCTTGAAATCGTTGGTCCCTCACCACTCCTGCCTGCCCTGTGGATACCTTGTCCCTAGGTGTTTGCAGCTTCTGACCCCAAACTGGGTTCTTTCTCTCTCTTAGGAACAAGGAGCTGATAATGACACTGAAAGTTAATTGAGCAGCCGAGGGAAGTTATTCATGGCCAGAGAGTATTAGGAGAAAAGAGTCACTCATAAATCAGCTTCTCCCCAAAACAAAGGACGAGGAATTTGCTCCCTGGAAGAGCAAATGTAGAAAAAGGGGAGATTTTAGTTACTGAGTGGAAGGATTACTTACGACTTTTTCCGGTGAGGAAGTTGGGTCCAACCCGCAGGTGGGGGCAGCCTTCCTTTATCCTGTATGGACCAGTTCTACAGGTTGAAAGTGGGCTGGGCCAAGATGGCGCTGGGTACTGTATGACAATATGACAATGGATGGTAATGAGCCTGGGGTGAATAAGAGGGCATGGCGTCTTTTATGGCTGAAGCTGGTTTTGCCAGGTTCCATCCTGATCCTGCTGTGGCCATGCTGGTCTCAGCTGTCAGCCTTCTGCCTGGCCCCTCAGGCTGGTCCTGAAACCCATCCCTGCTCGGTGAAAAGGAGAGCTTTCTCAGGAGTTGAGGGGTATCTGTCTGGTGATGTTGGGGTCACTCCCTCCTAATGAAGGAGCATCAGCGTTTGGTATGCTGGTGTGCTGATACCTTTTGGATTTTTTGTTCTTTTTCTGTTATTTGCACAAACTTTTTATGCACCTGGCTTCCCCCTTGCTTGGGTTTCAGTTCTCGTTTTGCTTGTCTTGTGGTGTCTGTGGAGAGCGCATGTCAGCTTCTGGATCTCTCCATCCTGTCCCCTTCTGGCTCCCGCCCCTCAAGGTGTCTGGGTAGACGACTAGCTGCAGGGAAGGCCCTGCCCCTTTGTCCTGGATAGCAGCTCTTGGGTTTCTACATTTGCTTATTTGTCCCCTTCTACTTGGTGACTCATTCTACTTGGAAAAACCTTTGGACCAGAGTTCCCTACCCCTGCCCCCGCCAATGGGCCAGTTTGTTTTCTTGCTATTATTGTCACATGATAAGTACTGGAGATTTTTCATTTCTTTCTCTTCCCCACCGTCCTCCCCACAAAATTTTCCAGTCCTGTTCTGCACACGCTCTGCTAGCTGTGGGACTGTTTTGGGGTTTTGGTCTGATGCTTGTGGGTCTGGCCCACAGATAGCCCAGAACGTCTCCTGTCTCTCCTAACAAGTTCTGGTTTATCTCTACCTATGTGCTTATCATGGGGTGTGGGCCTTGCTTTATTTATGTCCTTTCCTAACAGACATTTGGGTAGACTCCAATTCTTTTCATGATGATGCAAGAAATATATCAAAAGTCAATACCATAGGAAGGAAAGGACTTTTCTTTCTTTCTTTTTTTTTAACCTGTCCTTAGACATTGAACCTGTTTGGTTCTGTGGGGCAGAGGCTGGGAGGTGTGGGCGAAGATAGAAATGACAGATTGCCAGGGGCCCTTCACCCCCACCTGACACTGACTTTGTTGGAGGTCTGGCAAAAACTATCCCACAGTTGGTGACCTCAAGGAGAAGTCCAGACAGTTCTGAGTTCGAGAGTTGACTTGCCACTGAGCAACTATGAGGTCCAACTTGTCTCATAGGCCAGACGTGGCTGCCTCCTGTTGCTCTGGGCTCCTGAGCTGAGAATCACCTTTACATTTAAAATGGGGAAAAGAGAACAGGAAGAATAAAGAGAGATGCAAACAGAAGGGTGCAAAGTTTCATCCAGGAGGAATAAGTTCCAGGGAGCTCTTGTGCTGAGTAGCAACTGCAATAATAAATAATAAATTTCAAAATACTGAAGAATAGATTCGGGGTAGGAGAGAGGGCAGTCGAGGGAGGTGAGGTAACGGGCCCCCAAACACTCCTGTGTAGGAGGGATAAATTCTGGTGGTTACACATGGGAGGGCTTCTGTAGTTTATAGCAGCTTACTTCATGTTTTATAAAGAACTAGGAAGAGAGGGTTTGAAGTTCCCAATACTGATAATAAATGTTTAAGGACACGCAGATGCTGGCCACTCAGATGTGACCACTGCAGATTGCAGACACCTGCTGAATCATCACCCCAGACCTCATGACCATGTGCTGTTATAAGCTGTCCATTGATTTTTAAAAATTAAACTAAAAAGGAATCCATCCACAGTGTTCTCACAGAAAGAAACCCTAGACAGGCGTGGTGGTGCATGCTTGTAATCGTAGCACTTAGGGAGGCTGAGACAGGAGGATTGCGAGTTTAAAGCCAGCCTCAGCAACGGCGAGGCGCTAAGCAACTCAGTGAGACCCTGTCTCTACATAAAACACAAAATAGGGATGGGGATGTGGCTCAGTGGTTGAGTACCCGAGTTCAATCCCCAGTACCAAAAAAAGAAACCCTAAGTGAGAGGTGACATGTGTTTGTTGGACTGCTTTAATCTGTCCGCAGCACATACACATAACGTCATGTGGTGCCCATAAATACATACCACTAGTGTCCATTTAAAATAAGGTGATTTTGAAAGAATATTTCATGACCCAAGAAAAGCACATGAAGCCCAACTTTCGGTGTCCCCTGAGTTTTGCTGGCTCTCCGCCGTCCTGTTTGTAGGAGGGACAGATTTGCCGGTTGCTGTTATGCATCCGTGGCAAAGTTGAACCTGCTCCACGGAGTGAGAATGTTCAGCATTGGGCACTTGACCGTGTACATTTGCCAACACCCATCTGAGCCCGTGCCCTCGCCTGTGCCCTGAGGACCGTGGACCTGACTTGGGGTTGGTGAGATGGAAGCCTCCAGTGGGAGGCTGACTTCTGGCTGCGGAGTTGGCCGTGATCGCTGAGCCATGGCTCCTGATCCACAGTGCTGTCGCCTACCCCTCCTCAGTTGTCAAAGCCACCCACATGTTGCTCTCTGCGTTCGTACCCCTGGGTGTCACCTCTGAGCTGGGTCTGGCTGTGACGTCTCCACCTGGCACGGGTGCCCCAGGTGTGCAGAACTCGGCCACCCTGTCTCCTTCCTCCTAGGAGCTGCATCTCTGTGTCTCCCGGAAGCATTTTGCTCTGGAGAGGGGCTGCAGGCTGCGTGGGCTGTCACCAGGGAACTACAGTGTGCGCATCCGGGCCACCTCCCTGGCAGGCAATGGCTCCTGGACAGAAGCCACCTATTTCTACGTGACAGATTACCGTAAGTTTCCATGGCAACATCAGGTGGTTGGATCTGTGCTTGGCATTGTGGGCACGGTAGGACTTTTCCAGTAAATGACCCCTGGGGAAGCAGGAGTGCAGGCCCTGGCCTTGACCTTTGTTCCATCAGCTGCTGCTGTGTACCTAAGGCCAGGTGTTTGCCCTCTCTGAGCCTGTACCTGGTGCTTTGTATTCATGGTATCCCCATCTCAGATTCAACAATCATCATGGATTTAAAATATTAGAAAAAATATCATGTCCATACCGAATGTGCACAGATTTTTTTCTTATGATTTTTCCCTAAATAATAACCATTTACATAGCATTTACATTGTATTAGGTATCCTAAGTCATCTAGAGATGATTTAGAGTATATGGGATGATGTACATAGGTTCTATGCAAATACTGTGTCATTTTATATAAAAGACATGAACATCCATGGAATTTGGTATCCACAGGGGTCCTGGCACCAATCCCCGCAGATACCGAGGCTCAGGTGTATATGGGGAAAATAATAGAACTCATGTCAGGAGGTGGAGGGAGTTTTCAATGCCATTGTGCATGTCCAGGTCTGTCACAGGGCACCTCTGTGGACACATTGCTAGTGACTCCATCTTTGTTAATAGAGGGGCCACATCCCCAGGGGAGGAGGCAGAACGTGCCTTTTCTACCTTGGGCATAGCAATGAAGTGCTGAGCATCAGGTGCTGTCAGTGTGCTGCCTTTCGGGGAGCCAGGCCCCCTAAGGGTTGTGGGGAGGGGCAGCTGGCTGGTCAGGCTGTGCTTCCTGGAGGTGGCCACATCTTGGCCAAGATCTTGAAGAATGAATGAATGAAGGGGGGGAGGTGGGTGGAGCCTGCATGTGTTGGGAGCCCAGGCACAGGCATGAGCAAAGTGACTTAGAGGGGGGATTCTGGGGCAAGGGGTGAGGTTGGACTTCTCTCTGGCTGGATTTTCACGCACTGGACATCAGCAGGGTATAGAAATGGCAAGTGATTCTTGCTGGGCTGACTCTGGTCAGGGTCAAGACCAAGGTGAATATTCTGATACCAGCTGGGTGTTCTGCAAATCCAATCCAATCCAGAGTTAGCAAACCACCTGTAAGCTTAAGCACACGATGGTCTCCAACAAGACCACCCTCACTTCATCAGCTGTGAGCTTGGGGGTCTCAAGCCACCTGCATTTGTGATCCAACTACTTACAAATTTAGGGATTCACATGACCCCCTTGGATCTTAGTGTGGATCCCTGGATCCACCTTGGATCATCTGGATTCTGTTCTGCTGGTGAAGCTGCCCTGGGGTGAGGAAGAGAGAAGGCTGGCCTTAGGGAGTGGGCTGGGGCAGCGGTGTGTTTCAGGAACACAGACCTCTGAGCCCACTGCTCAGCCCACTGAGCCAAATGATATTTCAGGATTACTGGGGAAAAAGGGTCTGAGTGACCAGCAGAGAGAGGCTCAAGGTCAAGTGTAGCTCCAAAATGTGATTTTTTGATGTGAAATTTGATGTGAACACATTTTGATGTTTTCTTATTTTATTTGATATTTTTTTTATTTTATTTCAGTAGATGTCCCATCAAATATTGCAAAGATCATCATTGGTCCCCTCATCTTTGTCTTTCTCTTCAGTGTTGTGATTGGAAGCATTTACCTATTCCTGAGAAAGAGGTGAGTGAGGTGGTATACTGGCAAATGGTTAACAACTGGCTGGCTAGGGGAAAATACCTGGATGCAGATAGAGGTATAGCCAAGTTTATTATAGATTTTATTGCTATGGGATGTATGACATGCAATTTATAGGTAATAATCATAATTTATAATACTCCTCATCAAAAATTTCCTCTGTCCAGTTGATTCTCAATGAATGCCTTTGTTGATTCCTGCCCCCCAACCTTGGTATCCATAGCCAGCCTATGGTTCCAATTGATGAATAAATACAGCTCCAACATAAATGTTAATTTTTGTTTGTTTGTTTTGCATTAAAGAGTAAGACCAAAATCAAGTAAGAAATGTATGTTCATCAATGGCGTGAGCAACACCTTTGCTGAAGCATAGTTTTTATATACTGGAAGAACATCATCTCAACTTTTTGGGCTCATGTGCTATATGTCATGGGTGCAGAAATGACCCACTGTCAAGTTGAATCTATGTTATTAGAAATACTTTATCCATTGTTTTCTTAAGTTGGGACAAACAACAGAAAATTAAATCCATTCCTGATTTGTAGTGTTTGCCTATTTCTATGGTGTAAATATTCTCACTGTGGCCAGTTCCAAGACCTAGAGTGCTGTGAGAGTCTCAAGCTGCTGCATCTGCCTTTTTCCCTCCAGGCAGCCAGATGGGCCGATGGGACCCCTCTATGCTTCTTCAAACCCTGAGTACCTTAGCGCCAGTGACGGTGAGTACCATCCCCTTCCCTGTGGGTGACATCCTACCAAGGGAGGGCTGAGGATTGACTGACATCCCAGACAGGGCAAGGAAAGCCTCCTGTTCCTTTGAGCTTGCCCACCTGCCCTTACTGCAGAAACCCTGTTACTATGAGCTGTCAGATGTCTGCTGTCTGATTCTTGCTTGGGTGGGAGGATGGGACCATTCTGGGAGCTCTGAGCTGTGGGGAGGTTGAGGACCTGGTGCTACAGCATGGGGAGTGTGCAGCTGGAGTGGATGCTGAGGGTCAGGGCCAGAAACCACTTCCAAACTCATCCTCCAACCTGGGGGGTGGGAATTGGAAGCCAAAATAGGAGACCAAGAGAATAAGAGCCAGGACAGGAGGAGGCAAGTAAGTGTTTGCTGGGTGAATGCTAGGGACATGTCTGCTCTTGGTGGCAGCTTCCATGGTGTGCTTTTTGTTCCTGGCTGCATGGAAGAGCAAGTTCCAAGGGTATTGGTGCACCCCAAATCTCTTCTTGGGTCATGCTTGCTGATTCTCACTGACCAAAAAAATCACAAGGTCATGTCCAGGTCCAAGAGGTGGGGACATAGGCTCCACTCCTCTATAAGACAGACTGCCAAGCTTTATTTCAGCCTGTTACAACCTGTTCTTATCCCCTTGACATTTTGCAAAAACAGCACCAGTATGAAGTAGCACCATTCTGTAGCAGGGGTCTGAAATTAGACAGCAAGGGTGGGCTGTAGGCTCAGCCCAGCACTTACTGGCCAGGACCCTGGGCTGGTTGTGGCTTCTCCCCCAGCCTCTGCCATCTCCTCCATGAGGACAAATACACCTGCCCTGTTTTTGGTCACATGTTCAATGCCTGGCAGAGGTCCTGGGACACAGGGTGCATGAACACTTGCAGGGGACTCAGGCAAGGACTCTGGGTGGGAGGTGGCCGGGTCCCCGGGGATCGACCAGGGATGCTGTGTGGATAAATGAGGAGTAGTGTTCCCCTCTTCCGTGTATGTGCCGGACGAATGGGAAGTGCCTCGGGAGAAGATCACCCTCCTGCGAGAGCTGGGGCAGGGCTCCTTCGGCATGGTGTACGAGGGTAATGCCAGGGACATCGTCAAGGGTGAGGCGGAGACCCGGGTGGCAGTGAAGACTGTCAACGAGGCAGCCAGTCTCCGGGAGCGGATTGAGTTCCTCAACGAGGCCTCAGTCATGAAGGGCTTCACCTGCCATCACGTGGTAAGTCTGGGTGGGCCAGCCGAGGCCTCCTCTCACGTCCCTTCCCTTGCCCCCTGCCTCCTATAGCACAGACTGCCAAGGACATTGGATATGGACCTCTGCCAACCCCCACCCCCTAAGCCTGCATCCCAAGGATGGGGGCGGGGGTTCCTGCATTTCATCCTCTCCTACCTTACCTGGAACCAGACTCTATCTCTGAACCATTGTTTTCCAGAACTTTCCATCACTTTCTGGAATCTTCTGTTGCCTTCTAGAATCTTCCTTCACTTTCCAGAATTTCTCATATCTTTCTGGAATCTTTTTTTTTCTTTTTAAAGATCTCAATTACCCAAACAGCTTTATTTATTTATTTGTGGTGCTGGGAATTGAGCTCAGGGCCTTGTGCATGTGAGGCAAGCACACTAAGCTATATCCCCAGCCTCATCTTTCTGGGATCTTTTATTGCTTTTCCATCACTACCTGGAATCTTCTACCTCTTCCCTCCTCCTGGCTTCTTGCATTTGTAACCTGGAACATGCCCCATGTGCTCAGGAACATTAAAGGGATGGGCTTTGCCTTGGAGTGTCTGTTGCTGCCCACACTAGGGCTGACCACACTCCATCTGGGCACAGAGTGCTGAGTGTGCTGTAGGCACCAGGCAGAGACCATGCTGAGTTGAAATCATCCCACAGACCCTCACCCGAGTCGCCCCCATGCTTACTCTGCAGGTCCGCCTCCTGGGGGTGGTGTCCAAGGGCCAGCCCACGCTGGTGGTGATGGAGCTGATGGCTCATGGAGACCTGAAGAGCTATCTCCGCTCTCTGAGGCCCGAGGCTGAGGTGAGCTGCCTCTAAGTCCCCAGCAGGGCACCTGCTCCTGGCTGTGGGTACCAGGGTCACTGAACATCAACCCGTGTTTCAACTCTAGAATAACCCTGGTCGCCCTCCCCCTACCCTGCAAGAGGTGATTCAGATGGCGGCAGAGATCGCAGATGGGATGGCGTACTTGAATGCCAAGAAGTTTGTGCACCGAGACCTGGCAGCTCGAAACTGCATGGTTGCTCACGATTTTACTGTCAAAATTGGAGGTTTGTCTTTGGATCTTTCTTTCTGCTTTGAAATGTTAACCTGGTTAGGTTTGAGTTCAGGAGGAAGTTCTCTGTGCTAGGTTGTCAGCTCTTCTCTGACAGAGTCAAGGGCAGGGCTTGGGGTGGGGCCGAGTCTTCCATCTGGTATTTATTTATATTTATGGGTGAACTCACTCACCCCTTCACTTCTTTCAAAAATACATCTGTGCTTGGTAGGTGCTGCCACCGCAGTGGGCGCTGGAGGTGGCGCCTGGAATAACTCCCCGGGTCTGCAATCTTCATCTACGTTATCTAGCACAGGGTGGTCTATGTCCCCATTTACATTTCCATGAATTTCAATCAAGTAAAAACAAAAATGTAGCCCATTGGTTGCACTGGCCACCAAGCGTTTGACAGCTATCCAAGCCTCGTGGCCACCATGGTGGACAGCACAGATATAGACCGTATTCTTTCTACAGGAGTCTAGTGGGCAGGGCTGCTCTAGAAAATTAGTAAAGAAGTTTATAGTATGTAGACGAGACGAGGAAGTGGGGGCAGAGAACAGTGAAGGGAGGAGAAGTCCCCTGGTGGAGAGAAACCTCAGGTGGAGTCCAGTTCAGGAAGCATCTCTCTGCAAGAAGGTAACGTTCCAGCTGCATCTGGCAGAATGAGTGAGAGTGTCCGGGGAGGGAGGGCGGGATAGCACATGCAAAGGCCCTGAGGCTGGAAAGATGACTCTGTGGTATGAATAAGATAGACATAGAGGGCACCAGAGGAGCAGGAGATGTATGTGAGGTGAGAGGCTGGAACCAGACCTGGAGTGGCCTTGCAAGTTGCAGGTGTCATCTTGTAGGTGTCCTACAAGACCAGTGGGAAACATGACCTTATTTATGATCCTAAGCCAGTCTTCTGGATTAGCAATGGAAACAGGAAGGAAAGTGATTGTTTATGATCCAAGGAGATTCTCACCATATGTGGTGGTGATGCCGATAATCCCAGAGGCTTGGAAAGCTGAGATAGGAGGATAGAAGTTCAAGGCCTGTCTGGGCAGTTTATCTCAAAATAAAAAAGGGCTGGGGGTGTAGCTCAGTGGTAGAGTACCCTGGGTTCAATCCCAGGACTTCAAACAAAAAACTAAAACCAAAATCAAACCAAACAAAATCAGATAAGTAAACAAAACCCCAAAATGAACAGAACCCAAAAGATATCCTCTTACATTAGTGATGGAGCAAGAGGGACATGATCCTTTTTATGTAGCCTTTCCTAGGCAGTGGGTTGTCACCGTCAGGTTGGACGGATGGTCTGCAGGTAAAAGGTGGTGGTGGACCTCGGTGGTTCCAGGGTACAGAGAGGAATAGCTGGGTTAAGAGAAGGGTGTGGACAGAGTAGGTGGGGTGCTGCTGTGTTGGCTATGGGGAGTGAGGGAAGAGATGGATCAAAGGAAGGCCCGATTCTGGTTTCTAGGCGGCCAGCTGGTTGGGCGACAGGGCTCTATCCGGTGGGGATCAGAAAGTTGGTTGTGGAAAGTTAAAAAGCCAGTTTGGGGTGCTGGTGAGGGTACAGGTGGAAGGGGGGGTGTTGAGGATGGAACTTCAAGCTACAAACCAGAATGCCGGTCTTTGTCACTCGGTACCTCCCTGTCCCTCCCTATCAATTGCGGTCCACATTCTCCCTCCCCATCCTCAGAATCCCTCAGAATCCATCTCACTGCATACGAGTAGCCCCAGGTGACTGTGCACCTTGGGACAGGTGAGCCCTTAAGGGCCGTGAGAATGGTAGGCGCTGGGGCCACTGCCACAGGTTGAGTGTGTGAACTCTTTCTTGTTAGATTTTGGAATGACTAGAGACATCTACGAAACGGATTACTACCGGAAAGGGGGCAAGGGCCTGCTGCCCGTGCGGTGGATGGCACCCGAGTCCCTGAAGGACGGGGTCTTTACCGCTTCTTCTGACATGTGGTGAGTTGTGGGTGGAGCGGTAACCAGATGGCCAGGCCTATGGCTAGGCATGTGTGACGGGCCCCGGGGGCGAGGAAAGCCCGCCTTCCTCACATCTCTTCATCCAGGAGGTGAAGGCGATGCCCTGTCTGCAGACCCTGCAGAGATCCCCCTACATTCCAATCGAGACTGATGCTGTAGGAATTTATTGCTGTAGGAATTGCAGAATGAATTGTCTCATTAACAAGTTCTAGTAAATGACAGCCAAGGTCTGGTAAATGGCCAGGGCGTGTGTGCATGTGGCTCCTTGTTAACTACTCTCCACTCCTTGGCAGGTCCTTCGGCGTGGTCCTCTGGGAGATCACCAGCCTGGCGGAGCAGCCTTACCAAGGCCTGTCTAATGAGCAGGTGCTGAAGTTCGTCATGGACGGCGGCTACCTGGAGCAGCCCGACAACTGTCCAGATACAGTGTAAGTGCCGAGAGGCAGCGCAGCGTGAGGCGTGCGTGCAGAGGCCTTGCCTTCACACGTGTGCGTGATTGTGCCTGTCCTATGCTGCTCGCACACCTGTGTGCCCGTGCCGTGTGCCTGGTGTGTCTGCGTGGCATGTCTTTGCATGCATGCTTACCTTTGCACGTGCCCGCCTGTGCGCTTGTTTCCGTGTTTGATCATCACGCATACGCTGTGTGTGCATGGCACACCTTCCTGTCTTCATGTGAGCTCGTGTTTGCATTTCAGATCTTTGCGAGCACACTTGTGTCTGCGCACAGATCTTGTGTGCTTGTGTTTATATGCACACTTAGTGTGTATATCCCATAATCGCACCTGTGTGTGTGCACTTGGTGTGTATATTGTGTGTCTGCATTCATGAGTGTTTCTATATCACGTCTTCACACACCTGCTTTTATTGCATATCACATCTTTGGGAGACTGTGCAAGGAACCGCAGTGGTGGCATTCTTGGAGATGGAAACCTGGGAACTCAGTGGGGAGAGAGACCTATGCGTGTTTTTTAGTTTACACACTTAAAATTTTATTAGGTGAATGTATTAGGTATCCTCCCACATATTTTTGTTTTAAATTTTGTTATAGGGTTGAATAGTCAATATACATGTATGCCGTGACACACTTGGAAAATTGTCTAGCCTCACTGGTGGACCAATAAATAAAGAGTAAAGAAAAATACTGCCTTCTGAAATTAGAAAGAAAAAAAAAGGAAAGAAGGAAGAGGAAAGAAATTTGACACTCAGTGCTAAAGATAATCATTCTTACTGTCTTTTGTACTAGCTACAGAGAAATATTTTTGAAAGTTGTAAAGAAAACCCTAAAATTTAAATATCCAATAGTATGAGATTTGCTAAATAAATTGATAAATTAATATGATGGAGCAAAGGAAATTTGGACTGATGTTTGTGAAGATATGTTGTAACTAGTTGAATAAGCTGATGTTCAAATAGTAAGTGGAAAAAGTGTTTTCTATTACATTTCCAAATGTGTCCAGGTAGAACAGATCGGGTATTAGAGCTGAAAAGAGCTGTGGGAGAGGTGTATTTTCTCTATACTTCTGGGTGTTTTTAAATATTCCACAATGAGTACTTATTACACCAAAAATCCTTTATCAGTATTTATTAAAAGTTTTTATGCTTCTGAAATATTTATGGAGGCAGGTCATTTTAATGCTTCCCCAAGAATAAGGAATCAATTTAGAAGGCCTCATATGACAAAATGGGTGAGACAGAGTTATTTGGAAACTCTGAGAAAAATATTTCTAGACATTGCCTTGTGAAGGTCCTTTCCTAGCTGTGCCAGTGCAGTGGGCAGCTGGCCTTGGTTCTAGGATCAGGGAGATTAATCAGGCCTAGGACAGGAGTTCACAGACTTTGCCTATAAAGAGATACATTGTGAGTGTTCCCCGCTCTGTGGGCCTCCGCTGTCTGCCCAAGCTACTCAACCCTGATGGCTGTAGCTCTGGGGTAGCTGTAGACATTACATAAATGAAGGGGTATGGCCATGTGCCAGTTAAACTTTATTCATAAACACACTCAGAGGGCCAGATTTTGTGGGAGGACTGGCATTTGCCAGTTCCTGCCCTAGAAGTTATAGTGGGGGCACTCTTGTCCCAAGTGCTTTTGGTTAAACAAAGTGGTAGCCTGGAGGCCCCACGGCAGCCTCTGACGATGCAGAGTCTCCTCCTGGCACATACTGTGAATTCCACTGGCAGGGGCTGGTTCCGTGGCTGAGGGCCCTCCTGCCACCCTCTGGGGATGGAGGGCTGGGCCTTTGGCAGGTGTACCTGCTGGGGTTTGAGTATCCCCCCCTTGAGGGGTCTTCAAGTCCAGAACTGCTGGTGGGCACAGGGGAGCCCTTCCAGGAAGCCCAGATAGGAATGAAGGGTTGTAAAGTGTGCCAGGTGCAGAAGGGCTGGAAGGCCAGGGGTGGATAAAGTGATCACCCAGGCTGTGCCTGGGTCTAGAGTGAGACAGCCCTTTGGCTTATTGTCGAAACCACCTTCTCGCACCCTTGAGTTGCCATTCCTGCTTTGACAAGGGCCGGCACCCATGGCCCCGGACATGAACACATGTCATGTCTGAGTGTCAGCTGCAGGGCTGGGGTGTGCTGCGTGACTGGACTCCCATACTCATCCATGGCGTGTCCTTCTTTCCCACAGCACTGAACTGATGCGCATGTGCTGGCAGTTCAACCCCAAGATGCGGCCCACCTTCCTGGAGATCGTCAACCTGCTCAAGGATGACCTGCACCCTAGCTTTCCAGAAGTTTCCTTCTTCCACAGCGAGGAGAACAAGGCTCCCGAGAGCGAAGAACTGGAGATGGAGTTTGAGGACATGGAGAATGTCCCCTTGGATCGGTCCTCCCACTGTCAGAGGGAGGAGGCCGGGGGCCGGGAGGGAGGGTCCTCGCTGGGCATCAAGCGGAACTATGAGGAGCATATCCCTTACACCCACATGAACGGGGGCAAGAAGAACGGGCGGATTCTGACCTTGCCCCGGTCCAATCCTTCCTAACAGTGCCTGCTGGGGGAAGGGTCCTGTTTTCACTTTCCTCTGGTTTGAACGCCTCTAGAAAACTCAGGATTCTCATGACTCTACCCCAACGTGAAACGGATCTCAGAGATCTATCCAGTACATTTCTGTTCATCTTTTGACCTAAAACACGCTGTGTGCTTGCCAATTTGACTGGTTATCAGAAGATTTAACTGTGAACCTGGAGGGGAAGGGGTTTCCTGGCTGCTGCCCTTGGGGCATCCACGGTTTCAAACCATGATTTTTTTTTTTCCTAGTAGATTGAAAGAAAGCACCTGTTTTTACAAAATTTTTATTTTTATTTTTTTCTTCTGCTAGTGTCTGAGCTACAGTATAAAAGATAAAACGTGTTTGTGGAACAAATTTTGAAAGAAAGAAAAAACAAAACCCTGTCCCAGCAGAATCCCAAGATGTACAGGGTGGGCTTTCTCATCCAGATGGAAGGATTTTATTTTTTTTTCTTGTTCACAAAATCAGTTCCTCAAGTTGACCAATAGCTGCTGCTGTCACACTTCTGATGAGAGTGCGCAGCCCTGGCGTGTGTACACGTGTGTGCTTTGGTGTGCGTGTCCGGAGTCTTCTTGCTGGGTTGAAGCTTTGGGAACTGGCTCTGACGGTCTGTAGTTAGCAGCGTGCCCTGCCCATTGGCTGCTTCTTTCCGGGGAGACTGTGCCCTAGACAGATTCTTCTCTTGTCAGGAGTCTTGCCTCAGGTGTCTTTTCTCCCTTCCTTTCGGTGAATAAAATGTTTTTCAGGAGCCAAGGGAGGAACATTTAGTTTGGAGTGATCACCATGGATTTTTGGAAGACCAAACAAAGCCAGGACAGAAAGAAAAAGAAGCAGAGGAAAAAAAAAAGAAAAAAGAAAAAAACTGAGATGACAGAGTTTTGAGGATATATTTGTAACATATTTAATTTTTAACAAGTCTCTGGCATTTGCCTCATAAGTTATTGACTATTTCCTGGAGGAGTACTGGGTGGGTCCGCCTATCTAGGGAGAGTGAGTTGGCATGAGTAGCCTCTTATTTGGGTCTTAAAGGTGTGTTTTCTGCGAATTAAGCCACATTAGCTGCTAACCCTTTTGGACATTTTGAGGCCACATGCAGTGTGTGGGCAACTGGGTTTTATGGTTGATCTGGTTTGGATATCAAGTTCTGCTGGAAATTTCCTGCTTGGATGAACTGGTAGTTACCTAGAGATGAGCCCACCTGCAAGAACACCTGTGTTCATCCTTTGGTTCTCTGTGTGGACCTCCCCCTGCCCCCGGCATTTCTCCTCCTGGGTGTGCACCTTCCTCAGTTATTGTGCAAACACAACAAATCAGATCCTAAAGACCAACAGCAAGAATGGACTCTGAGAACATCAAGCAATATAACAGGGGCTGCCCTGAGAATGTCGGTCCCCTCCATCCTTGGGACATCTGAGTGTCCTCAGTACCAATGTCCCAGAGCTGCCCTGTGCCCAGGAACCTCAGCTGAGTCAGGCATGGCACCTGAGCCTCTCCCTCAGGTGCTGATAATGTTGCAATCTCTAAGAGACTAACCTCTGGAGGAGAAACTGTCAAAGACTTTCCCACCACTGAGAACTTCTGAGCGGGTCTGAATCACCGTTTTGTTCTCTGTGTAAGGAGAACCACAGCTGCTCAAGTGAAAAACATGGCCAACTCCCCACTTGGTTCCTCCAAACCGTCCTCACGGGTCATCCCTGAGTGTTTTCCTACAGATGTTTGATTGCTTTCTTCTCCTCTTCCTCTCCTAAGTGTTGTGGGACAGAGATACAGTGACAACCTCCAAGCCCTCTCAATTCTGGGTTGAGAACACAGGTAGACAATTGCCTATTACTATCTTATTTATATGATTTGAGAAAATACAGCATGTAAAATATTGCTGGGGGGCCTCAGTAATTGGGTACAAGAAGCAAGAGTACAGAAATTATTTTCACCAAAATTATTTTGTAAATAGAAGAGGGTCTGTATGTCAGTTAAAGACACATAGATCTAGGTATTTTGTTCTTTTCTTAGTAAATTTGTAGTGGTAATATTACTATGCTAGCAGCAGTTTTCACATTTTTCTAATTCAGAAAGGTTTTCTTAGTGGGAAAAAGTATTTATTTTAATATATAAAATCACTCTAAAAATCACTTCCGTAAAAAAATGGAGTGCATGTAAATTTTTATCAAGGAAAAATAAACAGGTGAATGTGGGTCATGATTTTTTTTTCCAGCACAGTCTACCTCAGTGTATTATTAGGATGTGGTTCAATAACAGACACCTTTGAGACTTCAGAATTCTGCCTGGATCCAGTTTGAATCAGGAAAAAAGTGTATCAGCTGATTCCAAATGGCAGGGACCAGTGAGAATTTTGAGGGAGGGAGTTGGGATGGAGAAGTTGTAGCCTTCATGTGAACCTAAGTCCTGTTTCTCCTGACTGATAGTATTCCTCTCTGAATTAAATCTTCCTTTTAAAAAATCCTGCATCTATTGACACTATGCTCTCCAAACTAAACCAAGTTTCAGGTCATCACATTGTAGCTGATGTATGGGGCACCTGGTCTGCCTTCCTCAGTTGACATGTGGGTGTCTCCTCTGCTGGAAAGGCAAGCTTGGGCTCAGGGCCAGAATCCATCACCTGCTGTCCCAATGAATCCCCCAAAAGTGAGTGCAAAGGTGCCCTGGGTTCTCTGGTGGCGCATTCCCACTCCTTTCAGACTGATGATGCTCTCAGGGGGCAGATGGATTGTGTTCACACGCACCTCACACACAAACACCTATTGCAATGTCTCCTTTTATGGGAGATGGGGCAGGGGGCATTTCTGGAAATCCCAATTCAAAACCCAACAGTGTACTGAACACAGTTTTAACAACAAAACCTTGAACCCCTGTGTTGGGGACTCGGTTGACCTCAAACTAATACTGTCTGACCTTGTGTGACTTTGAAAACTCCCGTGTCAAAGTCTAGGCGGGGTCAGCAGAGCCGTTTGTCTCATTTGCCAAACCTCACTGTTCTTGTACCTTAGGCACTTTCCTGGGGACTCACTCCTCTCCACCGTCCTGGAGAGGGGTCGAGTGCTGGGCCTGCCCTGTGCAAATGGGGTTCCCTCCATTTCATTGATGTCTCCTGCTGCAGTGAAAAGCACAGGCAGCTGTTGGTTCACAAACCTCCTTCTGGCATTAGAAAATGTTGACTTTGTCACAAGAGAAGTTTTGCTCTAGAGAGGCATGGCTGTCCTGGGAGTTGGTAGTGTTGGGTTACAAAACAGCAAGAAAACTGGCTTAGGTGAACACCTTTTGTTATTTGTTTTTAAAGACATCTCACTCTTATGAACACTTTTTCATCAACATGTGAAACCCATGTGGTAGTTTCTTCTTCCAGGAGGAGAATACCAAACACATCTCTTTCTCCTTATGTCAGTGATGTCAAGCACACACTGGGAAATGTTCATGTTCTGGGAGCTGTCCTAGGTGCTGCCCTGTCTGTTCAAGCTAGAGGGAAGGGGAAGCGCTGCTGTTCTCTGGATAAAGCACAATTTAATGAAAATGTGGACTTGACGAAAGGGTTAGCACTACAATGCTGTGACCTCTGGGAGCTATTCCACCAACTGATGGGTGATCTTTAGTGGTGTCCCACCAGGGCAGATAGTCCAGTATGAGATGTGCTTATTGGGTTAGGAAGTCCTTTCTTTTAGTCCACCATAACACTGTCAATGGGCAATATGGTCATCATGGCATGGTTCATGCTGGCCATCCTGGTGAGTAAATGGATGTGCTATATATCAGCAGTAGTCATTTTTCTACTTCATAGTGGGTGGAATTTGGGGATAAATGTCTTGTGGATGCCACCTGGTGAGTCCTTGACACCTTGGGCTCTTCAGAAATTATGGTTTTGTTGGGGGTAGGGGAAGGGAGAGTGGTTTTTAGATAAATGATGTGCATAGAGTAGTGTGTCATTTCTGAAAATCTTCCAGAATATTCTGAAGAATACTAATTTATGCTAGAGGTTGGAAATGGAAAGAATAAACCAGCACTTGTTCTTTAGAGCACACAAAAAGGTTGTGATGGCCTTTCAGGGGCTGTGACTAAAGGTAAATGTGTCCTTAAGGGTCCCCAAGAAATGGAGGGAAGCAATGACCTTTTGAGGTTACTGTAACCTTCTGATACTAATCAAGGTCCAGAACCAGCCGCTAGCCAAATTTTAATGTGGGTGTGGGCCATAAAAATACTTGTTTAAAACCAGATTACGAGTCTGGGGCTCTCGGTGCCATTTGAGAAGGAAGAAGGAGCCCCGAGTGAATGTAGGTGGACACATGTTTGCAGGATGGCTCTCCTGGTCTTTATACTTTTTATCAAATTTGCTGCTCCCTGCCCCTTTGTGTGTCAGGGTGGCTTTGGCCCTGCATGTCAGCAGTGCAGATCAAATGTCCACAGCCTTTGCAGAAGACAACTCAGAAACATAAAATCCACCCAAAGCCCAATTATTACGTTTTCAATGTTTTCCTACAGGAGCCAAGTAGCACCATGTACAGAATATGCCTTTTTTTTTTTTGGTGGTGGGGGTGGGGTGGGGGGCCTGGAGGTATTGGAATTGTTCTGCATGTAAAATATGGGATAATTACTTGTTTATATTAAAATTCTGAATAAATTATCTGAGAATACTCTTGTTTTTGTGTGGCTGACCTCTGTGGGGCTGTGGCTTCAGGTGGGCTGTGCTCATGGAAACCTGGGGAAGTTTGGGTTCTGAGAGGAGACAGTCTCAGGTTCTTCAGCACACAGGCTTGAAGGCTACAGAGCTGCTGCTGGCACAGTCGATGGTCACCAGGCTGCACCTGTACCACCACCAAACCGCTAGTTGACACACTGCATTATTTCCACACCAGGGCCTCCCAGGTTCCCCATGATCCAGCCACCAGGGGCTCCCCAGGGCCTCCCAAGCCTTCCCACAATCCAGCCACCAGGGGCTCACTCTAGGATCCCGGGGAGTTTGCTCGAGTCTGTCATGCTGGAAACCTTCATGTCAAGCATTTGAAATGTCGTTGTGGGACTGAAGACCTGCCCCTGAGGTGGGTGGGTGGATCATGGATTAAAAGCTATTTTGAACAGCCTACATTGAATTGAATACAGAGCATAATGAGGTGAAGACAGACTCCCCAGCTTTAGCTCCTTGTGTGACTTTTAGAGAGTCACCTAATTTTACATGCTAGTTTTGGCTGCATAACCAACATCTGCAGAACTTAGTGGCTTAAAACAGTAAACATTTCTTTTTGAAAAAAATTAAACAGGGCTGGGGATATAGCTCAGTTGGTAGAGTGCTTGCCTCACATGTACGAGGCCCTGGGTTCAACCCCCAGCACCACAAAAACAAAAAACAAAAAACAAAAAAAAACAAAAAAAACCCCAAAACATAAAAACCTACAAGTGGCACATATTAATGGGGCACATGAATGCCCCACGTCACGCTTCAGTCAGGTTGAATGTATTCATCTTCTCCAGCGTGCCTCATTCGTGCTGAAAGCTGGCGGAGCATGCACACACAGCATTCTGGCAGCTTCTAGTTCTGAGATGAGGAGTATGAGCCAAAGGAGGGCATGCTGAACAAGAAGGTGCTTGGGCACATCCCAGGCATCAGGAAGAGCTATGGACAGTTCTCTCCCCTAGCAGCCCGTCCACCTCAAGCTGGAATTCTCCAGCTTTCTTGAGCTATTGGTTATTTGCACATTTTTCTCTAGTTTCCAGAACATGCTTGATTCAGACACCAGCCAAGAATAGAGCTTGGTATGTTTAGAGGAACCAGGCTTAACCTACCTGAAATAGAGCACCACCTGCCAATAGTGGGCCCCTGTAACCTAGATCCTCCAACAACTCCAAGATGTCAGGCTCCATGAGCTCGCACTTCCTGCTACTGCTGCATTCAGAAATCCACTTAATCCAGATCCCTTTTCTGTAGGCAATACAAACATTTTCACGTGCACTCATTCCCTGGAACTGCTAAATTCTATGCCTTTATATTGTGTATAAATTATGCTCCAGTTAAAAGAGAAGGAAATTACACAAAATGGTGCCCTGCATACAGCAAGCACTCAGTGTCAGATGTTGCTACTATCAGCATCACCATCACCACCACCGTCACCACCATGATCACCATAATCTTCATCCCTATCATCAGCACCACCATCACGATCACCATAATTGACATCCCTATCATCAGCACCACCATCACGATCACCATAATTGCACCAACCCCATCACCACCACCATCACCACCACCATCATGATCACTATAATCGTCATCCCCATCATCACCATAACCACCATTTTTATCATTATCCGACACCTCAGCAGCACCTCCCATACAAGTTTCTGCCTCCTCCCTGCACTCCTCTAGATGCTTCTTCCCTCCTCTTGCTCCCCTCCCTCCTGTGTCTTGTCTGATGTGGGCCTCTCCTTGGTGGCCTCAACCCCTCTTATCTTTTTTCATTTCTCTGCCTCCCCGCCTCGAGCTTTGGTTTCTGGCTTGCTGTCTCCATCCCTGCCTCTCACCTGCCTCTCACCCGCCTCATCCGCCCTTGACTGTGCCCTTCCCTCTCTACTTTTCTCCACTCTCCTCTCTCCTTCTCCTCCATTGGTCCCTCCTGGTCTAATCTACCTCTTGCTCTTTTCTCCCTTCATCTCCACCTTTTATCTCTCTTCTTTCTTTGTGGTCAGATGTTCCTACCTCTTTTATTTGCATGTCTCTTCCCCCTTTTCTCTTGATCATGGCCCGTCTACCTGCCAGGCTCCCATCTTAGCTTCTTTTATCTTCTATTCCCTGCCCTCTCCCCGCCTGCGCCATCTTCCTGCTGTATGTCTGGAATTGCTCTATTTTATTTTCCTCTTGTCTCCTCTTCTCGTCCCTATTTTCACTCTCTCTCTGTCTTGTCTGTCTTTGGTCTGCCTACTTGTTGGTCACTCTGAATCATTTCTCTCGTTTGGGTCATTTCTCTTTCCGTACATCTACATTTCTGCCACTCAGTCTCTGCCACGCTGTTAATTAGGTCTTGCTTTCCTCCCTTTTACCTCTCCTGTTTCTCCTCCCTCATCTCTCTTTTTTCTCCTGTTGTCTTTTTTCTGATTCTATATCTATTTCTCTTATTCTCTTTATGCTTTCTAGATTTTTCTATGGCCAGATTTTTTCCATTGCTCTCTCTCACGCACCATCCACCCATCCTTTCCTTCATTATTTTTCTGTTTTCCTTCTTCCCTTCCATCTATCCAGCCAGCCATCTCTTTGCTGCCTGTCCATCCACCCAAGGCTCCTGGCCAGTGGCCAGTCCTTGAAAGGCTGTGAAAATAGGGCCTTTGGCTTGGGCTTCATAGGCCATAGCCTTGCAGCCAATGGAGCTCTGACTGGGCTCTGGATTGCAATGAGGATGTGGGTGGTTGAAGCTGGGAACCAAGAAGCTCAACCGCTGCCAATGGCTCTGCCCCACGTTGTGTGCTCTGTGTCCACAGCTGAGACCATGGGTAAGTGAGTGGCAGTACATGAACACTTTGGAATCTCCAAAGTCCTCCACAAAAGAGAGCAATGTTCTTCACAGGGGTGACTGGATGGCAGATGATCTCTGTGTGATATGCTAAGCATCCCAGCTGTTGATCTCCAGCCTCTGTGAAGGCTGCTGACCTGTCTCCGATGGGCATAGTTCCAACACCATAAAACTGTGTTGTCCAGAACTGAGTTTGCCCTTACGGTGAATCGTACACCCTGAGAACTCTAGAAGCTCTGCTACAATCAGAAACCCTAGGACACCACATTAGTCGATGCCTTGGTGGGTCTACTGTACTGGATGCTGAGTGGACGTGGCAGGTGTTGTGGTGTATCCGCTGTGGTCCAGGATACTGTATGTGCCATCCAGAGCCCTTCATAATGGGGGCACCCCTCTTCCACCTGTCAGAAAGGGTGTCTGCTGGAGTCAGAATGGAGTCTTAAAGTAGCTACTGCATCCCGGGTTATGCCCTTCCCTAGAGCTGGCCATGTCTGAAGCCTGGTCAATAAGGGATACAAAGTCCCGACCCCTGTTCCTAAATGCATGTTATGGGGTCAGTTGTGCCCCTCAGAAGCTTTATAGATCTCATAACCCCTGGAACCTTATATTACGACCTCATTTCCAAATAGGTTGTTGCAGGTGTGATTCATTAAGATGAGGTCACACTGGAGCAGGATGGGCCCTAACCCAACATGTCTGGCATCCTTATAAAGGTGTGAAATTTGGGCATTGCGTATGGGGAGACCAAAGAAACCTGAAGATGGAGATCAGGTGATGCTGATGCAAGCCACGGACTATCACCAAAGATTGTCAGCCACCACCAGGAGCTGGGAGGCATGGCACTGATTGTCCCTTACTGTCCTCAGAAGGAACCTGCTTCTGGCCTTCAGAACTGCCAGACATACATTTCCAGTGTTGAGTCCCCCAGTTTTTGTTGCTTTGTTACAGGCAACCATTAGCAATTTGAAAGGATGCCCCACGACTCTGATGAACCACCATAGTTTCAATGCTCCTGTGGGATCAGACAAGGTGCAGCTGCAACTGCACTGACGTTGAATTTCTCTCCTGGCTCAGATCTTCTTCCCATGATCCTTTATGCTGTTGATTCCAAGCTATCTCTGCTAAACCTGCTGCATGGGAACACCCATCTCTGTGGACTGGGTGTGTTTGCTGTGTAACAAACATCCCAATACTTAATGGCTTAAAACAACAGAAAATTATTATTTCTCACCATTCCATGGGGCAGGCAAAAAGATCTCTTAGCCTAGGCTGGCACATCTGGCCTCTTGGATCAGCTGAAGGTTTCTCTGGGCCTCACTGATCCTGGATGGCCTTAGTCACATGTCTGGTGATGGAAGTCTTGTGGACCTGAGTCCTACCCTGGGAATTCAATCTACCACAATCAGAGACATTAGGACCTCAGGGAGCTTCTCGTACACAGATATAGAACTAGAGCCAGAGAGGGACAGTGAATGCTCCAAGGACACACAGCACACACTTGTCTGACATTGTGTTTTGTTTGAGAGTCCTCCGGGTGTATCTGCCATTCCAGCATTAGGGAGGGTCAGGGAACTGCCATCGAAAGCTTTCATGGATGCCCTGAGAGAAATTGGATGCCAGAAAATGACCACGGGGTCATTTCCATAGCCAAGGGTTTCTGCATCACCAAGGCACAGGGTGACGCACAGCAAGGCTTCCAGTTAGAGAGCTGAGCTGACCAGGTGTTCACGGGCTGATCTCAGACAACTCACCGGCCTCAGTTTCCTCATGTTAAAGGGGACAGCCACAGACCTTCTCTTCTAGAATTACCATGAGATGAAACTGGATCCGTCTGGAGAGGCAGCAAGCACAGACCTTGGCACACACTGTAACTCAACTAACGTGGAGCAGCGTAGGAGCATCTCTATACCTTCCCACCCTTCCCTTCCGTCCTTCCCCATTCTATGCTAATAGATTGTGCTCTTGCCAAAGAGCACCCCTTTGTTTGTGACCTTTGGATCTGATTGGTCCAAGAGTGTATTTAAGCTTCTGTAGTTTCTGGAATAAACGGTGTTTTCTGCTCCTCCTCGCCCTGGCTGTGTCTCTTCTTGTCCCGGCGTCCGGAGTGACTCCATATCGTCTAACTTGGGGACCCCTTCTTTCTCCGTCTCTCTGGACTCCAACTCGTCGAGAAGCCATGTGGCTCCCCCCCCCCCATTATTAAAGTGATAGAGCAGCTTCGTTGTTGATGAAGGCACAGCTTTGAGCCTCAGTGAACGGGCGCCAGCATGAGTACAGTCACTTCATGAACCCCACCTGGATCTGGACCCCCCAAGGAATGCTCAGGACAAACCTGTTTTATAGATATGGGACTCAACATTCAGGGAGTTGAAGGAACATCTTAAGAACCTCCTCCTTTCTGTCCCATCACATTGGGGACATGGCTGTGGAAGGCAAATTCTAGGGTGACTCCTCCCACTCTTGGTAGTTCTTATCTCCTAATGTTTGTGGCTGTGTGTGATCCCCTCCTCTTGAGTGTGGGCAGAACATGGATCCATGGATCAACCATGGACAGGATTATATTTTCACTTCCAAAATTACTTTAATTATCATTATTGTTATGGCAGAACGGAGTGAGGGATTGTCCTGGTGCCTTTGAGCAGCAAAGATTCCTGTTGTGATCTGTCCATGCACAGGGCGGTGTGGGGGGGAAACCACAGCAGCCCCAAGCTTGAGGCAGCCTCCAGCCAAGAGCCTGTCAGAAGCTCTTGGCATCCATCCCATAAGAAGGGAATTCTCCCAGCAACCTGAATGAGCCTGGAGCACATTCTTCCCCAATCCCACCTCCAGGTGAAAATGCAGCCTCCTGAGATTCTGAAGCAGAGCCAAGTTGTGCCCAAGCTCCCAGGCCACAAAAATCCCAAGGTCAAAGTGTGCCTTGTCTTGTCATTCAAGGTATCGTAAAGCAAGAGGAAAAGAATACAACAACAGGGTGACTTGTTCAAGGCACTGGGCAGATGGAGCTGTGTGACTTCCCTCAGTGCTAACCAAGTAGGGTCCATCATTGGCATTCATTTCACCTGTGTTCCTGGGGGAGGGCATCTCCGTGTGCCCTCCTCCCCTTGTAGAGGGACCCAAGGGTGTACCATGATCCATTTGCAAATCCTAGATTTCTCTGTCTTGGACTGCTCCATGCAGATCCCTGAAAGATCAAGAACAAGTTCCTGGATGGGCGTGGTGCCACATGCCTGTCATCCCAGGATCACAAATTGCCAATCTGGGCAACTCAGTGGGACTCTGTCTCAAAACAAACAAACAAACAAAAAAAACAACAAACAAAACAAAACAAAAAAAGGGCTGGAGATGTAGCTCAGTGGCAGGAGTGTGGGGGTGGGGTGTGTGGTGGGGATGGAGAGGAATATTTCTGGATACACTTGGAAGGCTCCAAAACTAATGTTCTAGCACCTCCTTGTGGTTTATGTCTATCTAGTCAGTTATGTTTTTTCTAGCTTTTTTTTTGGGGGGGGGGGTGTCTTTTTTCCAGATTTGAGACCTGTGGCTCAAAACGATCTTTCATCATTATAGTTATGTCAAAATATGGATTTCTATCTTTATTAGAATTTTGTTGGTTTCAATATTTTTTCAATTGACTTGCCTCCCAGGCGATCTGTATCCCCAGCTCTTTTTACATTATTTAGAGACAGGATCTTGCTAATTTGCTTAGGGCCTCCCTAAGTTGCTAAGGTTGGCTTTGGATTTGCCATCCTCCTGCCTCAGCCTCCCCAGAAGCTGGGACTACAGGTACATGCTACTGCAAAATAGCTGTAATCTGTTTTAAATTGTGTTTGGTGCTCTTTGTTATTTCCTTCAGTTTACTTGAGATGCATATTTTGTGCTGTCCTGTTTATAATTTTTTTCTGTTGTTTTGAGGTGCTGGGGACTCCAACCCAGGGTCCTGTGCATGCTAGGCAAGTGCTCCACCACTGAGCTCCACCCCAGCTCAGGTTGATAATTTCTTCAGCTGAATATTGATCTGTGTTTTCAGGCAGCCACCTCTTTGCTGTGCCCTCCCTTGGTCTTTCCCCTGAGTTGAGAAAGATCTTTGGTGTTCCTTCTAATAAGGACACCAATCCTATCAGATTAAGGCTCCACCCTCATGATCTCATTTAATCTTAATTACTTCCTCACAGACCCCCATCTCCAAATACAGCCATAACATGTGAGCCTCAACAGGTGGGATTGGGGAGCCCGTGAACATTCAGTCACAAAAGGAAGCCTGAGGATGTGCAATCTCAAATGAGAGAATCATAGGCACCTGCTTTTATTTTCAGTCTTAGATTTCTTTGAGAGTATATGCTTTTGTTTAAGCAGGTGGGCACTGTGGACCTGGGGCCTGAAATGGAATTCTTGGCTTGGATCTTCAGGGCTTTGCAGGTGGTGTGAATTCAGACTCTAACTCCACGTTAGAGTTTTCTTGCAGTTTTGAATTCTTGAGGGAGTCTTTTCTCCACTATCCAGGGAAGTTAAGGAAGGCAAGTAGTTACCAGCTGGAAAATGATGTTTCTGTGAATGATGAGTCACAAACATGATGGCAGCCCCATAAGATTATGTCACCTTGCATGAATCAGCTTTTCATTACTATAACAAAATACCTGAGAAAAATAAAATCATAAGTGAAAAAGTTTATTTTAGCTCAGTTTGGGAGGTTCTTGTCCATGATTGTTGGCACCATTGCTTTCGGCCCATGATGAGGCAGTACATCAAGGCAAAAAGGACATGGCCGAGCAAAAGCACTCACCTTATCAGCTGGGAGGAGTAGAGGAGAGGACCAGAGTTCCCCTGTCTCCTCCAAGGGTGTGTCCCCAATGATCTAAAGACCTCTCACTAGGCATCATTCTTTTTTTTTTTTTTTTTGGCACCAGGGACTGAACTCAGGGGCACTCGACCACTGAGCCACATCCCCAGCCCTATTTTGTGTTTTATGTAGAGACAGGGTCTCACTGAGTTGCTTAGTGCCTCGCCATTGCTGAGGCTGGTTTTGAACTCGCGATCCTCCTGTCTCAGCCTCCCTAAGTGCTGGGATTACAAGCGTGAGCCACCGCGCCCTAGGCATCATTCTTAAACGTCCCACCATGTCCCAATAGAGTCATCCTAGGGACCAAACCTTAACACATAGGCCTTTGTGGGACATTGGACATCCAAGCTATAGCATACTTGTTGATGTTGTAGTCATCTTAGTTTATGTAGATACACTCTGATGTTCACACATGGTGAAATTACCCAGTGTTGCATTTCTCAGAATACATTCTGTTGTTAAACAATGCATGACTGACTATCTACCTATGTATCATCTATCTGTCCTGGTTGGTTCTTTGTAAGTGATGGGTGTTTTTCCAATTTAATCTTTCCATATCCCAGATTTATCATCTGCTATTGAGACAAAATCCCAGCTCCATGGAGACAGGCAGGAATCCTCACAGAGGCTGCACTCCAGCCCTAGTGAATCTCTCTGCATTCTTATACTGTTGTTGTGGATTTCCTTTCCTCGCACCTTGTTGAAAAAAATTTTTTTCTTATTATTGTACTTAGCCTTTCTATGGATTCTGTAGTGGGAATGATTTGCAAGATAATTAATCTGCCCTCAGCAAAAATCTCTTTGTCTCAGGTTGGTGTTTTTTTTTTTCCATGCGTTTCTTCCCAGCTGTCAAATTTGCATTTGGCATTTTGTAGCTCTAGGTTTGGGTCCTGTGGTTAGCTGACATGTATGTTGAAAGAGAATTTCCTCCCCTTCAACCAATTTATACCCCAAGAAGCATCAGTGTCTGCAGGTTATACAAGGTTATAAAATAGGAAGCGCTGATGCTTTGTGGAAAGGACCTTTTTTTCCTTTTTGTGGATTTAGGGTGGTGAAACACTGCCATCTTCAGGGAACATTGGGGATTGCAAGGAAGGGCATTTTAGACGGTTTCCTGTTAGCCTGGAGAATGGCTCAAAGCAGAAAATACTAATTCAAAGAAGCTACAGAGACAGCAAAATCATGATCAGGGGAGTCCGTCTGGATTTTGGCTTGGTCCTCTTATTCTCTTGTGCTCTCTCTTTTTCTCATAGCAGAATGGTTAAGATTATTGATTGTGTTGCATTTTTGGGGGGGAGGGCTACTGCAGATTGAACGCAGGGACACTCAACAACTGAGCCACATCCCCAGCCCCATTTTGTGTTTTATGTAGAGACAGGGTCTCACTGAGTTGCTTAGCGCCTCACTGTTGCTGAGGCTGGCTTTGAACTCGCGATGCTCCTGTCTCAGTCTCCAGAGCTGCTGGGATTGCAGGTGTGTGCCAAGGTGCCCGGCAACTGCTGCGTTTTGATTCCTTATCAAAACGCAGGGTCCTGTGTGACCCTGGGTATGTTATTTATTTTTTTAAATTTTTATTTAAGAAAAAATTTTTTAGTTGTAGATGGACACAATATCTTTCTTTTTTATGTAGTGCTAAGGATCAAACCCAGTGCCTCACATGTGAGGCAAAAGCCCTACCACAGAGCTACAGCCCCAGCCCTGGGTATGTTATTTAAATTTTTTACCATTGTGTCTCAGTATTGTCATCTGTAAAACAGTGCAGTTGCTTAGATTCTCCAACAAAGTGGACCTCTGTATTTATCTGTTTTCTGTTACTAACTATAGTGAAATACTGAGGTTGAGTAACATAAACAATAGAAGTTTGCTCTGGCTTAGGGCTCTGGCACAAGGTCAAGCACCCCCATTAGAAGACAGCCTTCCTGATGTCAGAGTCCTGAGGAAGTGCAAGGCACCACATGGCAAGTGACAGGTGGCAAATGTGTGTTGACATCCTTGCATCTCATAAAGCCACCAGCATTCAGTCGTAGGGACAGCACCCTGTAGGTCTTATCTACTCCTAACCACCTCCCAAAGGCTCCACCTCTAAGTTCTATGGTCAGATGAATTTTCCATCCTCTTTAAACCTCATCATGGGGATTAAATGTCAACACACAAAACTTTAGGGGTCACACTCAAACCCTATCCAACATAGAGCACCCCAAACAAAATGAAATGTGAGGATAGATGGAAGAAGGGGCAGAAGTGTATCTCAGAATATTTCTGAGAAAGTGTCCGCCAGGCTGAGAGGTGCCCCAAAGCAGCTGCCCCCTAGAGGAGTTCAATGCAGGGCAGAGGTGACATGAGTAGATGACACCAGAGTTCTGCTTCTTCACATGTTCATTAGAGAAGCTGCTGAGGCAGCATATAAAGCAGGGTTTATTTAAAAAGGGGTAATAGACTTCTCCTGGGAGGGAGAAGAGGGCATAGCTGGTGTCCTGGTGTCCCCAGAAGCACGGGTGTCCTGCCTTTTTCTATGTCCTAGGCTTCCTTTGTTCTCCTGCTCTCTTCCCCTACTTCTCTCCTTCCTGCCTATGTGACTAGGCCCAGGAGATGCTCGGTGGGATGGCTGAAAGGTGAAAAGCAGATGGACAGGGGGAAGGGCCCAGGTGGAGTGATTTGGGCAGGAAGGGGGCGTAATTAACAACTCCTTGTGGGAAGGGATGATCTCTACCTTAGCAACAGGTTGGAGCAGGGGCAAGTTATCTGGATAATGATAGAGGAGGGGCTCTGAAGGCATTAGCATTTCAATCCCTCTCCAATTTCCCAGTCCCAAATTGGCCTCCTTGATCCGACCTGACTCGATTTACCTGTCTACACTGACCGCCTAATTCTGGCTTCACTGGGAGCAGTCCAAGGACAGCATGACTTTGTTGTGAACCCAGCCACAGGTCTGAAGATGTGGCAGCTGGGGACTGGCCGTGCACTGACCTCACTATGTGGCCGTAGGCAGGAATGTCAACACAGTGCCTCTGGGGGTGCTGCAGGTAGGTGAGTAAATATGGGAACGCCCCTAGCACACCGTTTGCCTGCACAGTGTTTGTAGGGAATCTTCCTGCACTGCTAGGGTTTCCATGTGCTTGGTTCCCCACTGGTTTCTGTGCTGCAGGCTTGGTCCTCAGTGTGGTGGTATTGGGAGGTGGGGCCTGGTGGGCAGTAATTGGACCATTAAAGGTTCCTCCCTTGGAAGGAACTGATGTAGTTCTCAGAAGACCCTGGCTAATTCTGTTGGCATAATAAAAAGTAACCTGGTCTCTCCTCAGTGCCTATCTGGCTTCGTCCCTCACCCTACCGTGTCTCCCTGGTGCCCTCAGCCCTGAGGTGATGCAACCGAGAGGGACAGTCACCAGAGTCAGCGCCGTGCTGTTCTGAATTTTCAACCTAAATAAGCCAACGGTTCAGTTCTGCAAACCCTGAATTTGGAGGTAGGAGCAACACCTTGCTCAGGACGGATCTGGGCAGAATCCAGCGGCTGCTGGGCTCCCAGCCCGGTTCTCCACTATTTTAACAATCCCTGCGCTCCACTCTGCCAGAGCTGGTTTCTGTGGCGTGAGTCCAGCATTGATGTTGGCGGTGGGGTCGGGCAGCACTGAGTGGAAAGCTGTGCTCCAGTCCTGGTCCTCTCGCTCGGTCCCCACGTGCCCAGCATGGGCTACTGTTGCTCCAGCGGCCTTCCCGGACACTGGGTCCCGAGTTGCACCAGAGGGCCTGTCCCCGCTGCCGACATCAGCAGGGTACTATACTCGGGCATCAGGTGCGGAGAGATCCGGGCCGTGCAGTGATGAGGCCGGCGCGGAAACCCCAGGTCCTCCTCTGAGCCGAGCACTAGTGACTGTCCAGCGGGCCAGTCCAGCGCGGGCGGAGGGGCAGCACACGGGCAGCAAGAGGGCCAGCCGCGACGGCCTCTCAGCCAGCGCTTTTCGACGCCGTGGTCTAATTCTCTCGCCCGTCCTCGCCTTCGCTCTCCGCCGCTGTGTCGCGGCCCTCGGGATCCCGGGGCACTCTCGGACTCTGTCCCGCCTTCCTTCGGCCATTTTCGCTACTTCCCGCCGCTTTTCGGCTCGGCTCTACACTTCGCACTCTTCCGTCGCTCCTCGGTTTAGTTTGTTCGGCTTGACTCCGCCGCTCCTCGGCTCCCTCGGCTTGGACTAAGCCCGCGCAGCCTCGGCTCCTCCCGCCAGGACTCGGCTCTGCCTGATCCTCCTCGGCTCCTCCCGCCCCTCCTCGGCCCCTCCCGCCCCTCCTCGGCTCCTCCCGCCCCTCCTCGGCCCCTCCCGCCCCTCCTCGGCTCCTCCCGCCCCTCTTCGACTCCTCCCGCCCGGACTCGGCTCCTCCCGCCAGGACTGGGCTTCCCCTGACCAGCCTGGGCTCCTGTCACTTGTCCCTGCAACTCATCCATTCATTTGGCTAGGTCTGGCGCGCTCCGTCTGTTTGCTTTCTCTGATTTCCTGGGCCTCAGTTTGGCTCTCCCCGCCACACCGGGATCTGGCTGGGTCCTCATCGCTGTGAGCGGAGGTGGTAGGGATTCAGTTCCCATGTGAACGTGTGCCTTCTCGGCACCTTACTGTTAAAGAGCTGGGCCTTCTGAAAAACTGAGGCTACTGAAGACCTCTCCCCTCCTCATTCAAACCCCGATTTTTTCACTAAGTCAGAAAGATTTCAGACTTGCCGCTCAGAGTAGTAGGAATGAGTTGATTGAAGGGATAGGGAAAGGGGACAGTCTCAAGGGAGACCGCGGGTCCTCTCAGAAAGGAGAGGGACAACATGCCTCTCCTGCATTCTAGTTTTATTGGGGAGCCCAGACCAGTTTCCAGAGTCCTGCCCAGGTCGCCTTTTGACTTTTGACAGCAGGGTAACGTCAGACTTTCAAGTCACATTGACCTATGCTGACTGGTTCTAATTGGATTCTTAACTATACTTCCTTACAGATTTTATGGTTAGGAGGAACTACCCTTATCTCCCAGAGCTTCTCCCACTTTAGGGTGACTTGGGTTCCTCTTACCAACATTATTTTGGGCCTGCATTTCTCCTGCAGTCAACAGGTAGTTTACTAAGGAATGGGACATATCCTGTCCACTTGGGCCAGGCCGGGCTGCAGGTAAATTGCCTCTTGGAAAAGAAAGCACGTGGGAGTTAGCACAGTGGGCCCATTTTATAGAATTATTCTCTTAACTTCCTGTTCCTACCATTCACACCTGCCTGTTCCCTAACATTGCCAGTGCATTATCTTTTTAAACTAAAAAGAAATCTCTACATATAATCAATAGAAACAGGAGTCTCAGTGTTTTGCTAAGTTTTTCTTTTTATGGGTGAAATTGAGAATCATCTCTCCCCTGAGAATCATTTCTATTTTCCATGAACATGTTCTCACTATTTGCCCATTTCTCTAATGATTCTTGGCCTTTTATTCTGCTTGCTAGAATTTCTTAAATATTATTCATAAATTAGCTTTTTGTGGTGAGTTGACAACATTTTCCTCTATTTGTCTTGACTTTTAAAAAAACATGAAGTCAAATTTATTGGTTTTATTTGTGACTTCTGGTCTCATGTCATACTTAAAAATACCTTCCTTTTGATATTACATAAAAATGTTTGTGGTTTCTTGTAGGACTTTCATAGTTTCCATTTTCTCACTTAAATCTATGGCAGCCCTGCTCCTCATCAACACGTGGCTTGAACACGATTTTTCTTTTTAACTTACCAGTTTTTCTTACTGACTTAACATATCATCATATCATCATGAAAAATTTCAAGCAACCTGTAACTCAGGACCAAACATGTGTATTGCACAGGGAGAAGAGAGAGTTGCTTGCTGAGGGACGGCTCCTTGTGTTTGGGATTGGGGGAAATCTGCAGGGCAGGCATTTGTTGTGGAAACCTGAGGCATTTGCATTCTGGGCTTCCCTACCCATTTGTGTTGAGCATGTTGCTGCTGCTTCTGCCCACTCTTATTGTATGAAAATGGGGAGTTTTTTCTGGGGATCCCTTTGTTAATTTCACTGGAAAACTTGGTGGATTGCCTGTGGATTGCATGTCTTGGGGTGTCCTTGCTGTAGACACTCTTATCTGGCTGTGGGAAGATGAGTGATGCAGCTGGCATTTGTTGCTTGACAATGGTGTGGCACTTCACAGCCAGTTTTCTTTTTGAGTGTGTAGGGGGTTAGGGGGACTCTCTGGGGTTTCTTCCATCATTACTGATGTTTATGGGATATAGGGGAGCACTCGGTGAGTTACCCATTACTTCCGATGTTGTGGGTAGCTGGTTCGGAGGTCAGGAGCTAGGACTCCTATTGTCTTGTGCTAAGGGCCCAGAGGGTCCCTCCTGGGTCCTCATCTTTTCTGATATTGGAGACAGAAAGATATCCCTAGATGCAGGCTCTGTTGGAGATAGGATGGAGGTGTTATTGGATGGGGCTCCAACTACCCCTAGTTGGGCAGAGCCACTTTCTGGAGCTCTGCTTGTGTGTACTGTTGGTGTATACTGGGGTGGGTCAATTGGCTTGGGTTCCCCATTTTCTGGTGTTGAGGGGCAGCTTTAGGGAGTCACTTACGGAGCTCCTGTCATTTATAGTATTGGAAGTAATTTTTTATTTAGAAGTATTTTAGACTTACATGAAAGTTTGCAAAACTGTATAGGACTGTTTTATAAAGTCAACATTCAATTATATTTGCTTGAATTTTTTTGGTTCCTGCTGATTTCCAGTCATTACTGGAGTTATTTCCATATAGAATTTTTTCCTTCAACCCAAAGAACTCTACTGTTTCTTGATACAGTTATGTTGGTGATTATTTTGGTTCTTTGAAAAAATCCTTTGGAAGCCATCTTCCTTCATGATGAACATTTTCTCAAGTTATAGAATTTAAGATTTGTGGAGCTTTTCCCATTCAACCTTTTAGATGTCATTTGCTATCTTCTTGCTTTGGTTCTTCTAAAAGTCATCATTAGTCTCCACGTTGCTCCTTTAAAAATAATGTGTCCTCTTTTTGTTTTTTGTTTTGGTTGTTTTGAAGATTTGGAGATTGTCTTTCATTTTTCACAGTTTGTTCCCCTTTCTTTCTTTTTTTTTTTTTTGACACATCATCATAGTTATTTTGAAGATCTTGTCTGTTAGCTTCAATACCTGAATTGTCTCTGAGTCTGTCTTTGTTGATTTATATATTCACAATAGGTAGCTTTTGCCTATTCCCTTTTGTATCTCATAGTTTTTTAAAATTGTGTGTTTGATATTGTGACTGTATATTGTAGAGGCTCCCGATTATACTATTATCATCCCTGAAAGATTGTTTTGTCATGGCAGGCAATGATACTGCTAATGGGCACACTGCATCTGTTGAGGCTGTTTTATATTTTTTTAAGGAAAGGCTATTTTGGTTTTCCACTTGCTCCTGTATCTTTTACTCTTAGGTTCTGAGGGTGTTGCATTTCCAGGAACTTAGTTAAAACAGTTTTTTACTAAGGTCAGTCTATTCCAGGTGAGCTCCCAAATAAACCTCCATCTCTCTGGGACATGTGGCCTCTGATATTCCTGCACAACTCTTCAGCTTTCATTAGCTATTCCTGGTAGAGCTCTCAGTCTTTGCCTGCACATGCATAGTTGAGGTAGTATCCATAGACTTGAGGGGAATTTTTAGGCATATTTTTGGTACTTATTTTCTGTGACTCTTTATTTTTCATTAGAGGACCACTTAGGTTGGCTTGTACTCTTTCAGAAAGATCTCATCATTTTGTTAGCATTCCTTACTTTTTGACTCTATAAGGTTTTCCAGGATCATCTTTTTAATTTTTCCTGACATGGCCCTGAAATGAACCTTCTCCAAGGAGCCCTGGTTCCTTTTTTAGGGTAAATGATATTTAGAAACTGAGATCTGGATGCTACAAATTTCATTGTTACTGGGGTGTCATTATATCTAAGACTTCTTAGCTGACAAACTTAACCTATAGCAACATTCACTCTGTGTTGTATAGTTCTGTAGTTTTTGGTAAAAGCATAGATATGTGTATTCACCAACATATTCATGATATAGAAGTGTTCCATCACTCCCCAGTTTCTTTCTTTCTTTCTTTCTTTCTTTCTTTCTTTCTTTCTTTCTTTCTTTCTTTCTTTCTTTCTTTCTTTCTTTCTTTCTTTATTTCTTCCTTCCTTCCTTCCTTCCTTCCTTCCTTCCTTCCTTCCTTCCTTCCTTCCTTCCTTCCTTCCTTTCGATTGAACTCAGGGGTACTAGACCACTGAGCCACATCCCCAGCTCTATTTTGTATTTTATGTAGAGACGGGATCTCACTGAGTTGTTTAGCACCTCACCATTGCTGAGGCTGGCTTTGAACTCGCGATTCTCCTTCTCAGTCTCCCAAAGTGCTGGGATTACAGACATGCACCACCATGCCTGGCTTACTCCCCAATTTCTTTGTGTTGCCCTTTTATAACCATCTCCCTGCCCTTACCCTGGACAATCATTGATTTGTGGTCCTTCTCTGTGATTTTTCATTCTCTGGAACATCAAGCAATAGATCCCACAACACAGAGATTTTTGTCTTGGCTTCTTTCACTTACCAAAATAAATTCATTCAAAATGAGGTATGAGAAATACAACTGGCCTCACTGCTATCCATGTTTCTGTCAGTAAATCCACCAATAAATTTCACTCTGTACAACCCAGAATCTTTCTGCTTCTTCTATTGGTTTCATGGTACCTTGGGGTTGGTCCTCACACACTGGGACCAGATTGTTTTGAAACACAAACCAGATGTGTAGCTGCCTTTTATTTCTGCTTTGGCACCTGGTCTTGAGTTGAATTCTTGCACATTCCATTTCTCTCTACCAAACCCTTATCTGAATAGTGTTCTTTACCTGATAGAGCAATCTGAACTCAGGCCAGGTTTTCTAGAAATAGATTCTGCAATGGGGAATTTTGTTCAACTCTTAAGGAGAGAAGGGCAGAAGAGGTTAACCTGTGATTAGCTGAGGTGGCAGTCAATCCTATGGGGAAATCTGGAGCTGAGGTTGCTCTTCAGGGATTTTAAGTTGAGAAACGGACTTGGTCTTTGTATCTCTCACATCAAACAGTCATTGGAAGTAGGCTGCCCTGGAAGATACATATTCTTATGTGTGGCACTTTCTTTGGCTTAAGACAATTCACAGAGAAGGTGGCAACACAAGCCATTAATAGTCAATATATCCAGCAGGTGAGGAGGTGATTTAGTCCTGAAAGAATAATCTAGAAAGTGCACCACTGCATCTACTAGTCCACCTGTATGCCACTCAGATCCACTTGCCTCTTAAAGTAAGTGTCCCTAGGATATAGGATGGTCCTGTTGCCTGGGGAAACCTATAGGAGAAGAGCAGTGGGACAAATGATAGGTAATAAGAACCAAGAAAGCCACTGCTGTATTTCCAGTCCAAGTTGAAAGGCCTGAGAACCAGGGAGGCCAACGGTATAAGCCAAAGGTCTAAGAATGAAGGGGCCAATGGTATAAGGCTAAGTCTGAGTCTGAAGATCAGGGGGCCAGGAACACCTGCGTCTGAAGACAGGTGAAGATGAATATCCCATCTCAACTGCCTTTGATGGTTTCTCTACATTCTGTCCAGTAGGCCCTTCATGAAAACTCAAATTGTCATAGTTGAAGTGTGTCAACTGTTACCTATGGGATGTTGACATTCTAACTCATTGAAAGTACAAGGACAAGTCCTAACAATAATCCATGCACCCCAGCAAGATCAGAATCCACCACACCTCTTATCATATTATCATCTACCCTTCCCTCATCACTTCCCACCTGTTCCACTCCAAATCCACAGGACTCACCATCTCACTAATATATCAAATATTATGCTCAAATATCCCTTATTTGAGGGCTTTCCTTTCCTATTTAATATAAAATAGTAAACTCTTAGTCCACATTAACTCTCTTACAATGATTTATTTTTATGAATAAACACAATAACATATTGTTGATTTCCTTCTGTAAGCTGTTCCTCCCCATTAAGATATAAATGTCTGAATGACAAAACTTGAGTCTGATTCATTACTGCAGCCATGGTGTGTCAAACTGTTCATACACATAGAATGGACTCAATAAACAGGCTTGTGGTTATGAACATGGACTCTCTGGGTTTAAATCAAGCTGCACAACTTGATAGCTGGTGAACTTAGGCAAGTAACTTAAATATCCCATGCCATTTTTCTCATCCTTAAAATGAAGATAATGGTACATACCCCACAAGTTTAAATTGAGTACTTAGTTTATATTCACAAGGCACTTAGAGGAGTGCATGGTGTATGGGAGGGACAGCTTAAGTTTGATTATTACTGTACTAAAATTCTATGCCATGGGAAAAAAGTCCCCACTGAAAAGGAATGATTTCCAAGAAAATATGTAAAGCTGTATGAATTTAGTTACATAACATGAAAACATATAAAGTGAAAGGGACAGAACTACAGAAAGACTTTGTGAATCCACAATCTTAAATGTTAAGACTTTAACACACCTGTAGCACTAAGTCAAGTAATGGGAAAATAAGGAGGTACACATTATATGGAAAAACACAATTAAATAGCTTGAGTAGTTGGACATATGCCCTATATGCAAAAAAGAATATACATTGCTTTCATAGGAATATGCAACATTTATAAAAATAGATCAATTAATAGGTTCATCAGCTATTGCACTCTGCTGCAACATAACAAAACAGCCCTTGACATATTTCTCTCTCTCTCTCTTTCTCTCTCTGCCCCCCTCTCACCCACACAACCACACATCCACACACACTTTGGCTTTAACCAGTTTTGGGTTACTTCTAATCATATAAGGAGAAGTCTAGCAATAAGCAGTCCAGAGCTGATGCAATCAATTGCTCCCTGTTGTGGTTATTTTTCTGCACTGTGGTTTTTGTCATCATAGTTATAAATAAGAGATTCTCAACTATATACCCTGTGTCCATGTTCCAAAAGAAAATAGGTGTGGCAAACAAGACAAATGATGTCCCCTTAGGGACTTTTACCAAATTATCATGGCCAGAAGAGTGGGACAAAGCCTATCCTGGCTTTAAAAATCTCTGGTACATTGAATATTTTCAATATTGTTCATATATAGCTTAAAGAAATTTATGGATTTTTTTGCCTTAAATAAATAAATAGGGGAGAATGGACATTGGGGAATAAACTAACACTATTCACCACATTAGAATAGTAAGAGAAAACAGAACAAATATCATAAAGTGCATGTACTCTTACAAAAGCTATTACATTAGAAACATTTATATTGTAAATATTGCCTAATTTCCATTATGACAAATAAAGCCACTCAAGAGTTATTTGGAAACATGTTTTTGAAAATGCAATATACTGATATTTTAAGCTAACTTTAATATGGTGCATATAAAGTCATGTTAGGTAATTTTAGATGTATAGAGGATAGCTATGGCCATGAATGCTTACCTACTAAGACAAAAAATGTTTATGTACTAAAACTAAAATTTAATGTGACCCAACCTAAGGATGAGACATGGGTAAAGGTAATCCCACATTCCTAACATTTATAGCCTTCTGTAACTAGTATAATTTATTATGTGGCCACTTAGTGCAGAGCTGAAATTGAGACACTGCATATTTATTGCATTAGGGCTTCCCGTCAGTATGAGTTCTCACATACATAATGAAGGGAGAAATCAGCAAACAGCTTTACAGAACTAACTCTTGGGGGTTACATCCAGGGAGAATTTTTATATTTTTTCCTAATGTTAAGAGGCATCATTGAAGACTTCTCCTCATCCTTTCTATTTACAAGTTCCTTTGAAGTATGAATTCCTAAGTTCCTAAGAAACATGGGGAAATGGAAGACTTTTCAATACTGACAATGTTCAATGGGTCTTTCTCTTTCATATGAATTCTCATGTCTTAAACATTGAGAGAACACTTAAGGCTTTCCCAGAATCATTGCATTCAGGGTATTTCATGCAACTAGGGTCTTTTACACTGAGTGATGCAAATGTTTGTGCTGTAGGCTCCCTATTTTAAGACAAGATATCATTATGTTGCTCAGGTTGCCTTGAACTCCTGGGATGAACTGATCCTCCTGCCTCAGCCTCTTGAGTAGCTGGGATTGCAGGCATGTACCACCACACCTGGCTGCTGTAGGATTTTCAACACTCCTTATAATAAATGTTCCTCTGTAGTGTGATTTCTCAAGTTTGTCTTATGGGATAAATATTTCCTGATAGGCTTTCCATTTTAATGACATTCACAAGGTTTCCCCTTAGTATGCATTATTATGTGGTTCCCCAAAGCTATAATTGAAGGTTTTCCTATTGCTGCTGCATTTATCAAGCTTCCCCAGTAGGTGAACATGATGGGGTGAGAGCTTTGAGCTAAAGGCTTTACCAAGAAGACTACACTTACAGAGTTTATTTCCAGAGTGAGTTAACTTGTGAGTTATTGAATATTACTCCACATTGATTAGAAGGGCGAGAGTTTGCTGAAGGCTTTTCTTTGCTGACTTCATGCCAAGGTTTCCAGTGGTCTGTCACCTGATATTCGCATCTTGTGTAATCTTCTCCCATATTTTGCCATGATTGGTGTATGACTGACACAGTAAAGAAGTGAAAACATGGCCTTCTGAGGCTAGACTGTAAAATATATTTTGCGTCTGTGTTGGCTATTGTATGTCCCTTGCTTTGGGGTGAACCTGCTGTCATTTTGTGAAGCCCAACTCTGAAAATGCCTACTTGGTAAAGAACTGAAGGTCTCCTGCTAAGTAGTCAGCTTTCTTTTATTATAATAAAATTCCAGACACAGCATATTTATGGCAGGGAAAGAGATTTATTTTGGCTCATGGATCTCGAGCTTCTCAAGCTTCAAGTCCAAGACTGGGTGCGGTCATGGATTCAGGCCTCTGCTGAGGGCAGAACATCATGACTGGAGTATGTGTCAGAGTGAGTGGTCACATATCAAGCCCAGAAGCAAAGAGATAGAGAGGATAGGTGAGGGTCCCACAATCTCTTTTGAGGACATACCCCCAATGACCTAACTACCTCTCATAAGGCTTCACTTTTTCATATATATATATTCATAAATATATATATTCATATATGTGATATATGAATATCATATTCATATATATATGATATATGAAGAAGTGAAGCCTTATGAGAGGTAGTTAGGTGAATATGTGAATATATATGTGAATATGTATATTTTATATATATATATATTTAGATGTAGGTGGACACAATACCTTTATTTTATTTTTATGTTGTGCTGAGGATTGGGCCCAGGGCCTCATGTGTGCTAGGCTAGCACTCTACCAGTGACCCACAATCCCAGCCCAAGGTTTCACCTATAAAAGGCTCCACAATACTTCTCAATACCACCATCCTGGTACTATACCTTTAACATAGACCTTGTGGGGAAACTCAAATTGCACTCAAAACCATAGTACCTGTGAACAAGTGGCACTAACTCTCTAGGCATGCAAGTGAGTGATTCTGGAAATGAACCCTTCATCAGTAAACACCCCTGCTGACTGAATTCCTGCTGGACATCTGGGCTGAAACCTTATGAGAGGCCCTGATCCAGGACTTAGAGCTAAGCCATCCGCAGTTCCTGACTTGCAGAAATTGTGAGAAAACAAATGTTTCTTATTTGAAGTCATAAAGTGTGGGGTAATGATTCATCATGCAGAATATGAATTCTCTCATATTACCCAAAGGATGAGAAATCAATGAGTGTTGTTCCATAGTTAATGCAGTCACCTCTACCTATTATGCATGCTCTTATGCACAGAGAATTAGGTGCTACTGGCCAAAGATTTTCCACAATGATTGTATTTGTAGGATTTTTCTCTGGTGTGAGCTCTCAAGTGATTTTTAACAGATGAGAGATTATTAAAGGCTTTCCCACAATTACTGCACTGGGTTAGGATTTCTCTCCATTATGTATTTTCCTGTGCACAAAGAAAAGGTACTGTTAAAGAATTTCCCACACTCGTTACCTTCACAGAGTTTTTCTCCCATATGAGTTCTCATGTGCTGTGTCAGGTATGAACATTTCCTGAAGGCTTTCCCATGTTTATGGCACTTGTAAGTTTTCTCTCCTATATGAATTCTATTGTGCATAGTAAGGAGGAACTTGTGCCAAAGGCTTTTCCACACTGATTGTGCTCATAATGACTCTTCCCTGTATGAACACTTTTGTGCCTTTTGAGAATACCTTGAGTGCAGAAGGCATGAAAACACTGGTTATATTTATAGGGTTTTTCTCCAGTGCTCATAGCATCACTATTAAAATAGCCAAAAGGTGGAGACAACTCAAATGTCCATCAACTGATGGAAGCATACACAGAATTGGTATATACACACAATGGAATAATGTTCAGCCATGAAAATGAATGAAATTCCAACACATGATACAACATGGATGAAACTTGAAAGCATGCTCTATGCAAAGGAAGGCAGGCACACAAAGAGCTACACACACATACACATGCACACACACATATGCAATATCCAGAATAGGTAAATCCATTGATAGTGCATTAAGTGGTTGCCAGCAGCAGTGGATAGGGAAGGGCATGGGTATCAACTGCTGAATGGGGCTGAAATTTCTCTTGAAGTGATGAAAACATTCTAATATTAGGTATTGGTAAGTGCATAGCAATGGAAATAGACTAAAAGCTGCTGATTGTGCACCTTAAAATGTCTAATGGCTAAAATGTCTCATGGTCTTGTGAATTTGATGTTAATAAAAAAATCAGAATAGAAGGAAAATGTTGCTACTTGAGTGGTTAAATAAATGCAGAGATGACATTGGGCTTACCAAGTAATGTCAGATTCCTGCAGTTTTTTAGCATCATGTCCCTGCACAGAGTTCTTTGAGACAGTCCGCATCCTGACCTGCCAAGGCTGCTCCCAGTGTGGGCAGCTACCACAGGCAGCGCTTGTCACCCCAGCATTTGACAAGGGTGCAGCAATCGCTGATTTCAGTGACACCTCCCTGTTCACAGTGGTACACACAGCCTGATAGAGTTCCCTGAAATTCTGCTTATTCTATATTAATTATAACTTCTGCTGCCGACCTGACATGGATGATATCCAAACTCCAAGGCTGAGTATATGTACCAATGAAACAGATATCTCACAGATGACTCAGCTCTTATTCCTGGCCCAGCCGCTCCCCCAAGGGGGCATGCAGCATCCTTGGCATGCAAAAAAGGATATAGAGTTTATCTGAAGGAGTAGCTGGAGGTCTGCAGTAAGAAGTCTGCACATGCATCTGGGTGTAAAAAATGGTGACTTCCCTGTAGGGATATTACGAGTAATACATGTATTAAAGAATCATAGTGGACCCCTAACTTGGTTGGAAGAAAATTTTGCTGGAGCCTCTTAGTCCAGAACTCATGCCAGGGTCTTGGACTGTTTCTAAGGAGCATCACCTGAGTCTGTGCAATGAGAGGCCAGGCTGGAAAAGGTACACACAGTGGAGTAAGGTGGACAGCTTCCAGCCCTGAAAGGGGAAGATAATAGGAAGAAAAACAGAACATCTGTTCCCCATTGAAGGAAGAAAAAGAGGCAAGAGAAAGACACAGTGTAACAAGAGGCAGACAGACCTGGGTGGGTGGGGAGGGTTGGAGGGGAGATGATGTGAGCATCCACAGGTACCCTGGGGGTCATTTACCTGCAGAACCCAGCAGCAAATGAAGACATGAGGAGGCACTTACTGTGTGCACATGTCGTGCTAGCTGGGATTGTGGCTTCTGCTCTCTAAGAGCAGGGGTTATCTGTGTCCTGGATGAAATGGTGGCACCTGGGGGTGAAGAGAATAATCTTTAAACGTATATTCCAACCTGTATTTTTCCCCTGGATGCAAGACCTCAGATGCAGAGCCCCAGGCAGAAAGAGGTCCAGACTGCCCCAGGGGAGAGGAGGCTGGGCTGAACAACAGCACACTCACAAACACGTGGCTCATGGATGACCTTGCCTGGCACTGCAGCTTCCACCTGCACCCAGACCCAGGCTTTGCAGGCATGTCTGTGATGGTCCCTTTGATCTTTTTCCTCTTGCTCCTGCAGCTGCTCCTCCCAGTGTGCTCCTTTAACAAGTCTGACTGCTTTTATAGAATGAACCCCAGTGTGTACGAGGATGGGGATGTGGTGATTGCTGGCTTCACCAGCCTCAGAGATGAACTTCCTTGGGCAGATTTGGCCCCTTACCTGTGTCAAGAAACCATTTGCATGAAAGCCATTGGGGACGACGGACATGAACGGCATCAGAGGAGGCCATGTCAGTGCAAGGTGGAAGGCTCAGAAGGGCCTGTGTCTGTGTCAGCCAAAATGTCTGGGGCTTCAGAACCTCCAAAATCCAAGACAGGGAGGGGCAGCCTCATCTACCCAGAGTCCAGGGCAGCCTGAGGACATTCCTTGAATGACCCATCCAGGTCTGCATACCAATCGCACATGCAGAAGCCCCTGGTTCCCATGGTCTGGGGGAGCCAAGATCCATGCTGAATTCAGAAGTTCCAAATCAGTACCAATGCAGACATCACGCTGCAGGTGCCTTCTGAACTCTGACCTTCCTGATGATTGTTATCTTCTTTTATCAATGCTGAATCTGTGGATCAGTACACTGTCCTATCCTCTCTACACCCACAGCATTGGGTTCCCCCATCACTGTGCTTTTCTGAGGATGTGGGACTGCGTGAGAAATTCTTCTGTTTCTCCCCTAAAGTATGAGACAAGAGTTGAAAACTACCTCTGTATTTCCTACCTCCCCAAATACTGAGGACAGAGGTCACTTGGGCAGACCCCCATGGCCCTGGAGCACAGCAACACTGTCTGATTGACATGCAGTGGTGGATGCCAGAGCCCACATGATGTTCAACAGCAGCGTGACCACCATGTGAGTCCTGGGCGTCACTTCACAGTGATGGGTGGATACTGGCCCATCAGCTGGGCTGGGCACCACATGAGTGAAGACATCAATGAAAGGAGTGGCAGTGGGGGACTCTGAGGCACACAGTGACCATTTCTATTTTCTTCTCAAAACTAACACTGCTCTGAAAATATAGACTATGGCTTTAAAGAAAGACACATCAAGTAGGCACAGGTCATGTCACTATGGAGCAATTGAAATGTACTAGTCTTATGGCATTTGCTGTAAGTGGATGGAACTGGAGAACATCATGCTAAGCAAATAAGCCAGACCCAGAAAGTCAAGGGTCGAATGCCTTCTGTCATATGCAGAAACTAGACCAAAATAAGGGAGGAAAAGAGGGAGGAATCCTGTGAAAATAGAAGAAAGATCAGTGCAGCAGAAGGAGACTGAGGGGTATAGGAAGGATGGGAAAAGGGAGGAACAGTGGAATAAGACTGACCAAGTTATGTGGATATACCACAGGGAATTTCACCTTTATGTGTGTATATATAAAGTACTAATTTAAAACAACTACAAATGAGAAGAAGGAAGATCCATAAAATAGAGGAAGGGGAACAGGGTGAGGAAGGAGGGAGAAGTGTATCACTTTAATTATAATTTTTATTTTAGTTAAATGTTATAATACTAAAACTTTGGACATATTAGTTTAAATAAGCAAAGTCATAGGCATCAGGGTCTTTTGGCCACACAGCTCCGGCTTCCTGGGGTGGTGGGGGTTGCCCTTGCTGCATTCCTGTGCTGAGGGGTGGAGGTCCATGGATTGGCTGGGTGTAGAGAATGTGGGGCTTCCAGAGGGTACGTCAGATCAGGTGTCCTTGATGGCCATCATGGCTAGGCTGAACCAAGATGACACCTTCATAAAGACCAAAAGCTGTAAATCAGATAACCCAGCTTCTGCCAGAGACATGGGGAAGGAGCTCTGTGAACCTTCAGGAGGACAGTGAGACCCAGTTTATGCAGAAGCCGCTGAACCAACATGAGTTCATCTTCCAGGCATCTGAATACAAAGGCCTTGGGAACAGCCAGAGAGGCTGCAGGACTTCTGCGGTTCCACAGCAGGGAGGTTCAGTCACCTTGAGAGAGTCCAGTGTGTCTCTGAACTCTGGGCACAGCAAACGTGAACAAAGCTGGGGCAGCCCCACGGCTGCTTTGCCATGGTGTGTGCTTTGCTGTTTTTGTCTGGTGATTTCCCAAGATGTGAGTCTGTTTATTTTCAGTGGTCTGGACTTGAGCAAGAAACATGATGTGATTTGGGCACTGAAAGTGGCCACAGAACAGGAAGTGGTCATGGAAATGGCATGGACAAAGACTGAACAGGGGCACACCTTCCTTATGAACCAGCTAACTGAACAAACACTAAACACCTTGAAGAAATCAAGGCATTTTATGGACTCGGGCATTGGAAGATGCACCCAATACCCACACAGAAGAGAACGGACAGAAGCGCTCTACCTTCTGCAAATGCACCTCAGCTCATTACACGCCACACTCAGGCTCAGCGCCTCTGACTCGAGCAAGATCATCATTATCTGCTGAATTCTGCAAAAGCATTAGCGTATTAGAGGAAACAGAAAATGGTTTGCGGAACTGACTTTTTATTGGAGATTCTGTGGATATGTGTGACCTAAAAATCTGAAACCCAAATAAAATGATCTCAAAATGTGGTTGGGATTAGGTAAAGCTCGTGATTCCCTGTTGGTATTTTAAAGAGAAAGAGACCTTGTGAACATCATAACGAACTTGAGAAATATATCTATGCAATGTTTTCTCAATTCCTAGTATGGTATCTGTACTCCAAGATGTGCTTTATTCCCGAAGCCATGTAGAGAGCTCCTCTTTAGCTCTGAAACATAGTTTTGCTGGATGTACCAATCTTGGTTCATGCTCATTATCTCTCAGGGTTTGGTCTATATTATTCTAAGCCCTGCTGGCTTTTAGAGTCTTGGCTAAGAAGTCACAATAAAGTCTAACTGGCTTGCTTGTAAAAGGGACCTAGCCTTTTTTCTCTTGTGGCTTTAAAAGTCTTATTCTTGTTATATACATTAGACAGTGTAACCATAATTTGTCTTGGAGGAATCCTTTCACATCTTGTCTATCTGGAGTTCTAAATGCCTCTTGAATTTGGATTTCCATCTTAAGTCTTGGAAATTTTTCTGATATCTTTTAATTGAAAAAATTGTGCATTCTTCTAGTTTATGGTTTTGAGCTGCCTTTGACATCAGTGATTCCCAAATTTGGCCTCAATGTTATACTAGATTTCTTGAATATTCTTGTGATGGTCACAACATTTTTTCTTTATTGTCAACTTGATTTTAAAGATTTTGGACTTCTTCCTGAGGCCTGAAAATGCATCTTCAGGGTAGTCTAATCTATTGATGATGCCTTCAACCACATTTTCTATTTGATTTATGGAGTCCTTCATCTTTGTTTGGTTCTTTGCCAGAATCTCTGTCCCTGTATTGAAAAGTTGGTTTGCTTCCTGCATTTTCTCTCTTCATTCATTCCTTATATCTTCTTTTAGTTCACTGGACATCTTAACTGTGGCTTCTAAGTTCCTCATCCAGTATTGTTCCAGTGGTGTCAACAGGATCAGATGCTAAAGGGCTGTGGATAGTTTCTTGCTTTTCCATAGTGTCTGTATTTCTTCCCACTTGCTCGGGAGGATTCTCTCTTCCACTTCTATGCAAGGGACTGCTAGTGAGCTTCTTTCTCTTAAGGGCCCCAGGCTGGGTGAACCTCTAAGTATCAACACACCCACTCAATGGCCACCCTCACTCTGCCTCATCTCCTTCATGGCCTTAAGGTTGTTATACACATGGAGACATCAGAGAAAGCTAGTGGAGACCTGAAGAAGTGGTCAGAACTAGAGGTTTATATATCCTTTTAAAAAAGGATAAGAAATCATGGAGAAATGCCTGGAAGACAGACCTAAGGTCTAACTCCAATAAGTGGTTGGGTGGCCATGGAGGACCACACACCAATTGAAGAGAGGGAGAAGGTAGGTGGGCTTCTAGGGGCAGACGTGAGGTCCAGGGGCAGTGGGATGGGTGACAGCAGGGTATTTGCATCGATCTCAGCCAAGTTGGAACAGTTACCATCAGTGGTTCCCAGGGGCTTGGCTGCTGGGATTGTCTGACACTCAGCCAATTGCTACAAAGCAATACGCTGTAGGATAGGCTGAATACTAAGCTAGGTTGCAGTTCATCATGTAAGGACTTCATATGGAGGTCCCCATGGGCCACAATTAGTTTGACTTAACAAAAGAGTGGTTTCTCTATGAACAAAACCTGAGTTAAATTAATGTAACCTATGAGGGGTCCAGAAACGTGGTGATATTCATATAGGAATCAAAAAAACTTTTTTAGTTGTTGATGGATCTTTATTTTATTCATTTATTATTTACATGTGGTGCTGAGGATTGAACCCAGTGCTTCATGCTTGCTAGGAAAGAGCTCTACCACTAGCTACAGCCCCAGCCCCAGGAATTTGGTGTATTCAAAACGAATGTTTCAAATTGCTGAAAGAGGGAAGGAAGGCTCTATACAGACTCTTGAATCACTGGGCAAATATGGCTACATGAAGGAAAGGGATCTTTATGGATATATATGATGCAAAATCAGGACAATATATAAAATGGCAAGTGGAAGACAACGTAAAGGTGAATACTACACACAAAATCAAGCAGAAAGAGAAGAATCAATTGTAGACTTAATTGGAGGAAATGAAAAGATGCTGTTAGATTCCAAACTGAGAAGTTGAGAGCTGTAGTTCATTAGTGTCAGTAGCATTAGAAGAAAGAGCCTCTTGTCTTTGAAGGAAATCCCACATTGTAACTTAAAAATCTGACTCTTCGATTGATGTCGCATTGCATTCAGGCCCCTAGTTAACTTTAGGAAACAAGAGTGAAAACTCAAGATGGCTTGTTTCTCCTGTCATGAATTTTATCTCTGAAAGCATGTAAGGAGCTCCTATGTGGCCTCAATAAAATAATGTAGCACTTGGGGAGAAAGATGCAGGCCAGGAGCCCTGAGCTGGAGGCCAGGATGGAGGAGACCTCCACGGCCACCATGACCTTGCCCTGGGTGCTGTGGTGCACAGGGAGGAAGGTGAGCCAGACACTGCAGAACACCAGCATGCTGAAGGTCAGGAACTTGGCTTCATTGAAGGTGTCAGGCAGGTTCCTGGCCAGGAAGGCCACCGTGAAGGTCCCCAGGGCCAGGGAGCCCAGGTACCCCAGGGCACAGTAGAAGGCAGTGACTGATCCCTTGTTGCACATGATGATGGTGTGGCCACGTTCAGAGTGCGGGTCTGTGTCCACAAAGGGAGGAGAGGTTCCCAGCCAGACTCCACAGAGAGTCAGCTGGAGGAGGGAGCAGCTGGG